>OU015493.1:46720802-46900802 GCA_907164885.2 Dolomedes plantarius | reverse complement strand
AATTAGTAAATTTTCCTTTATCTGTGTTCGCCCCTGCAGGCTATGAATTTATCATCATGTTGCTGCTTTTCTAATTAATGTTGTAGAATAATAAAGAAAGCTGGTTTAAAATAACTCTTTTATTAAAAAATAAATATCTTGTTCATTATTTCGTGGAAACATTTCAGTAAAATATATGAAAAACAATGTAGAATTGACGTTTTTAATTTCATTACTGTTATGTCCCCCGGCTAGAAAAACTTCAGACCAGTTCCATTGATGGCAGAGTGTATGAAAATTACGCACCTGTTTACAATGGCTACACAAGTGTCGGAGTCCGAGTTAGCCAGTAACCACCCCAATTTTGTCCGCCTCACCCCCAAATGGCAATACCTGGAGCGTTCGTACCTTCCCCCACCATCGGACATTATGGATTTCCAGTCTACGGATTTAACGTACTCATATCAAGTCCATATACGAAGTTATTTAAAGTTGCACGTAGATAGTCTAACCGAACACGCTTTGTCCGAGGCCCAACGTGCTACCACTAGGCTACCTAGAGCCTAAAGTTTCTAATTCAGAGAAAACTGTCATTAAATATTATTATTACTACCATTATATATATATATATATATATATATATATATATATATATATATATATATATATATATATATATATATATATATATATATATATATATATATATATATATACCGTAGTGCCTCGACTTACGATTTTAATCATACCATTATAAGTATGTAAAGTTTGAATGTTAAAGAGGTGCATGTGTTTGTAACAAAACGTTTCATCACACAATAGGATGAGTTTTAAAATTCCTTCTGTAAAGTCCGTTGTCAAATTTATAATCTTTATGGATAAATCTACATGATTTCGGATGCTATTTGCGGATAATTTTAAAATTTTTTTTTTAAATATGAACGCGCACTCTATCTGTCATATGTATAAAAAAAATTGCTTCATTAAATTTTCAGTTTCTTTACAAGTTTTGAAAACTCATTTTTACAGAATATATTTTTCATGGGGGAAAATATTTCCTGAATTATTACTTTAAATTAAAAATCCTGAAAACAGTTTGATGAAAATAGAACAAATGTTTGGTATACTAACTTTTCATGGGATACTTTGTAACGACGTTACATGGGTTTATATTTTTAAGGATAAAAAATTAGAAACTTTTATTCCAAGGTATATAAACTTGAACCACAGATGTAAATAAGGTACACATAGATGTTGGAATGTAAAAAATTACGTCTGGAATAATAATAATCGTGGATACATTCGGTTTATATTTAGTCAAAAAGTTCTATAATACATTTTTACCGAAGCAAATAAAGTTCTGCATGATTAGAATATTGTGTCCCAACCTGGTCTAAGATTGATAAAATTAAGATAACATTTTATAATAATAATACACATCGTACGATAAATATTATAATAGTAAAGAAATTGCTATTTAAAAATTTATCTTATACGTATGAAACCTCTGAGCGTGAAGTTATCACGAAATCAACAAATACGCCTGAAAGCAAATCTAATTTATTGACTACATCTACGTTATCAGCTTCAGTGCTTCATCCAGAGATAATAGACTTCAATAAACTTGTCTCTGAAGCCTTCCATAAAATTATAGATATCGTGGGAATAATTAATAAGCAGGAACTCGGAACTTTTACCTAAGTAGATTAAAGCCTCTTATTCATTAAATATTGTGCATAATAAACGATTTCAAGAGTTTTATTAGGGTTTGTCTGCCATATATTTGTGTGGCTCATTCAGGTCCAAACTATAAATAAAAGTCCAGCGGTTATTTTCTTTCAAAATAATTTTTAATAATGATTTTTAACATTAAATATTTTTTAAACAGAAAAATATTTGTCTGTGCTGTGGACATATGTTCTAAATACACTCATGTTCAAAATTAAGAGAATATTCAGATTTGGTCGTTTATCTGCAGAACTACTGGACAGATTTTAATGAAATTTGGTTATGTACATAGATTTATATAATACAAAAAAATATACACTAAACACTTTTAATAGACACGCATGATCATGCGTAAGATTCATAAGCGTCGGAAGGTATAAAACAGAGCTTACAATACCGAACAAAAAAATAGTTTAACAGACATATTTATATTTCTTGACTGAGTCCGTTAATGAGGTGTTTCCTGCAATAACACCGGTTTTTCCTCACTTCTTCATACAGTTAATTATGCCTATAAATTTTTATCAAACTATCGTAAGCATCTACATCATAAAAATCCCATTATTCATCTGAAATAATCATCAAAGGAGTCAGTAAACATTTACACGATGATAATAATATAGCCTACAATCACATTTAAATAAACATTTCACACACACATATATATACAGAGGCTGTTCACACATTTTTTAGACGATGTATATTGTATTCACAAAACTAAATTACATAACATTCTTGTGTTTTAAATGTTCTATTTGACATCCCTTATTCGGAACTATCTTTTCACACCGCAATTTCCAGGAAAATAATGCCTTTCGAAGTGTCGGAAGAGATATTCTATCCCATTCCTCCTGAACAGCTTTCCAGAGTCCTGTAAGGGTTTTGGGACGACGTTTGGATAATGCAGATTTTAAAAGTCCTAAAGCACAAAAATCCATAGGTGATACATCGGGAGATTTAGTAGGGATATCAGTGAAGGGTATGGCTTGATACCAGTTTTTTGTTCCATTTCTTTTAGGAAATTTACAGTGGATTTTGATGTGTGACTGCTAGCTTTGTCCTGATGGAGTCTCACAGATTGATGGCACTGTGGGAAAAGCGATGGTATTTCATTCAGAAAAATTGGCGATAAAACATGTTCCTGATAGTATTTGGAGTTAATCTTGACATTTTTTTCCACTCTCTTTATTTTTAACCTGCCATTATAAGAAAAACCAGCAAAAATCATGAATCCTTTAGAAAAACTTTCTTTCCATTCTTTGAACGATGTACTTAGATTTTTTCTCCCATTTTATGATAATAAATGGCTCTTTTTTTGTTGCAATCATTTAAATACACCCATGATTCATCTATTGAGACAATTGTTTTCCATTTTTCTTTGGATAAGTGTTTCTCATACAGAATTCTGCAGCGTGTCCCGCGTTCAGCGATGTGATTTGGAAGAAGACGATGCACATTGCGTTTTTTCGCTTTCTTAAGATTTAAATCAACGTTTATCATTTTGTTTACAGTGGACACCGAGCATTTTAATGATTTTGCAACTGTCCTTTGACTAGGGGGATTTTCTTTTAGCATTAAACAACGTACCTTTGCAATAGTCGAAAATGTCCGTTTTTTCCTTGGATACTTGTTTGGAATTTTTGTCCCACTTGAGGCTCCAATTTTACATTTTTTTTCCTTTCTTGTTGACGATATTACCTATCGACGCTTTAGATACCACAAAACCATGACTCTCACATCGTTTTTGGATAACGGAGTATGCATATTTCTCTTCGGAAAGAGCATAAATGTAGCCTTCGAACCACTGCTTTGTTAAAAACGGCATTTTGAATAAAAACGAAACTTTCAAGCCGCAGACGATAATTTTGACTTTTAAAAACATAGTACAATTGCAATTATTTCTTTTGCAGCAAACGATTTTTTATTACCGCTTACCAAAATCGTCTAAAAAATGTGCAAACAGCCTCTGTATATATATATATATAAATATATATATATATATATATATATATATATATATATATATATATATATATACAGGGTGGTTATAAAGAAACTTTGCCGATATATGGACCTCTAGCGGATGTTCCGTTTAACCATCAAGAAGAGATTTCAGATATAGTTATTCAGCTGTATGAGTTAAAGATTCTGTGAACGGCAACCAAGTGGCACTCACAGTTACGGTTATAGGTCCAGAAACTCGAAATTTCCAAACAGCAAAACCCATTTTTTTCCATCGCAAAATACTCAGCGCATGCGAAAACCCTAAAGAGGATTGGAAGGGTACGTGTATCACAAAAAATGGACACGAAGTGCACGCTCAAAAAACAGCTCTGCGAACGGCCTACAAAAATGATATATGGACCTCTAGCGGCCGTTCCGTTCAACCTATCGATATGAGATTTCAAATATAGTTTTTCAGATGTATGAGCTCGGGATTCTGAGAACCGCAACACAGTGACGCTCACGGTTACGGTTATAGGTACAGAAAACTGAAATTTTCAAAGGAAACGCCCACTTTTTCCCTTCGCAAAATGCTCAGCGCAAGCGAAAACCCTAAAAAGCGTTGGAACATTACGTGTATCACAAATAACGGATGCGTTATGCAAGCACAAAAAAACAGCTCTGCGAATGACTAACAAAAACACGATCAGAGAGTTTTTTTTATCAGATTTCTACGCTGAATATCTGGGGAACAGCGTTCTGTGATTGGCTTCTAGGCTCTGTCAAATGCAAATTTCCTCCGTGCGCCCCAATCGTGTCTTTGTTGGTCGTTCGCAGATTTGTTTTTTGTGCGTGCTTAACACACAAAAAAAAATGCGGACTACTTTAAAATGTTTATATTTTCTTTTTAAAATTACTTTTAAATGTTTATATATATATATATATATATATATATATATATATATATATATATATATATATATATATATATATATATATATATATATATACCGGGTGTTTCAAAAGTCGCGCACATCAACCTTTATGGTTGAGTTTTAAAGACAGATGAATTATGTTAACAAACATAATAAAGGACAAACAAAGGTTGAACGATTATGTTTATTGTCAGGTGTCAGACATGGTCAAATCACAGTAAATGTTCAAAATGATGTCCGTTTTCCTGGACACACAATCGAACTCTTTTTACCAGATTAGTCGACACTTTACGAAGTGTGTGAGAAGTAATGTCCGATATTGCATGAAGGATGTAGCTACAGCAATATTCCCCATACGCTTGATGAAGTTAAGAGTAACATCCTTCATGCAATATCGGACATTACTCATAATTACAGCAAATGATTGAAATTAAAACGGTACAATTTCTTCAGGAACTGATGGTAGAGAAAGTGCTTACGAATAGTATATATTTTAGCTGATAATAGCAAACAACATTTAGGCGAAAATGAACGTAAGCACGCTCAAAAAATAGCGGTAATGTGTAATTCAATATTATAAAGTTTCATTATTAAAAATAGCTTTTCTCAACTCCGAGATTTTTTTTCGCAAAGAGGAAATATTTCAAGACTGAAATAAAATCAGGTTGAACTATATTATGAAATGGAATACTTATGATTACGTATTCGAAACTCGATATACACTTGAAAAATATGCACCTTTCACAACCTCGCTTTGGAGGTAAGGTAACCGTGGGTTGAATATGCGATTATATGTATAGCAAGTCCATGCGTGATTCTATACAGGAAAATAAAACTAGATATTTCAGGAATTTTTTAATAAACTCTTCAAAACAGAATTTGGCTAAGGTTCCGTATACGAGCACTTTCTATCTCAGATGATTTCGCGCCAATCCTCGCGGCACGGCTTGTTCTTCTCCCTTCATCTTATCATGATGAGGGGATCCTGATCATGATATTATCATGATGCTATTTAGACCCTCCTGATCATGATATGATGATATTTAGACATTTTGACATGCAAAAGGGCTGGTATAAACAAAAACGGTGCTAAGGTTGGCGTACAGCATTTTTGAGACGTATCTGAGACCATAACTAAATAAAAAAATATTTTTTCTAGCTTTTTTTACTAGAGGAACGACGTTTTTCAATAATAAACGTCGATTTTATATTAACAAATGATCACCGGATAATGCATATGCCAGCTATATGAAGACGATTGGCGTAAAAATTTTGGTTTGGCGAGAAAGTTCGCGTATAAGGAAGGTGTTCACAGAATTTATACCGAGTGACCCGCATTGAAAACTGTCAAGTGAATACAGTTGAAAGAAAAGTTGGTAGAAAAAAAATAAATATGCTAAATTATTTTGCCAAATTATATTACCTCTCCTTACAAATATGCAAATTTAGTGTAAAGGAATGAAACTTAAAAAATGTAGATTATAAGGGAATAATTATTTTTTTATTAATAACTGGAGAAACTCCTAAGGTATACAATGCAGACTAAATTATTTTGATCTCTTAATGCAGCTTTTTCAATGAACAGTCAATGATTCAAACAGAATATAAGAAAACTCATGTAAATTTATATAAACATATATTTTAAAAAAGGTGCGTAACATTAATTCTTACATTTCTTTCTTTTTGCTACAAATAATACTACTAGAAAAGAATAGAAGAGCCATTATTAATTTATTATTCAATTTCAACCTTTTTTATTATGATATAAATTATATCTATTAAGGAGAACTCTAAAGAGATTTAGTTAACTAATTTTTAATCAAATTAATGAAAGTACAACGATTCTCTTCACATCTACCCATCATTTTCTCATTGTTTTCATAAAAATATGGGGTTTTATCGTTATACAGATATTATTTTACATAACGAAACATTACTGTTGCTTATAGGTAATTGATTAATGTTCTTATCTTCCCTAATTTGTGTTACTATTTTGAGTGCGCAGTTTCCTATAATTCTAGGGGAGTTTAACTAAAATAACTCCCTTTATGTAATAAAGGGAGCTTCTTCCATTATGTAATATAATTGTTACATAAATATCTTCAAAACTGTTATGAAAGGTGTTTTTTTATTTAAAAATGCTACTGCATGAAGTTTCATCATCGAAAAATCGGGATGGGTGTCGTTTATTGTTTTCGTAATCCGATATCTTTTACGTAATTCAGAAATAAGATAGAATACATGACATTTGATAACACAGATGACTAGTAAAAAAATTCCAGGTAGTGTCGTTTAACGAAACTAACGCGGGTTATTAACGTAGGATTACTTTTCGTAGCTTACATCTTTTGTGTGTATATATATATATATATATATATATATATATATATATATATATATATATATATATACACTGAAGTGACACTGAATTAGGGATACCTACCTAGTACCGAGTTGGGCCTCCTCTGGTCTTGATAACGGCTGCCACACGACGAGGCATAGATTCAACAAGTTTCTGGAAACGTTCCACGGGAATGGCTTGCCAAATATTCGCTAAAGCTGTCCATAATTCAGTAAGGTTCTTTGGTGCTGTGTGATGGCCTTTCACGCCTTGTTCCAAAACATCCCAAAGATGCTCAATAGGATTTAAGTCTGGGCTTCTAGGTGGCCAATTCATGACAGAGAAGTCAGAGGAATGCTCATCCAACCAGCCAGTAGCCAACCGGGACTTGTGAGAGGTACAGTTGTCTTGCTGGAAAACTCCATTACCGTGCGGATCACAGAACAGCATAAACGGATGGAGGTGATCACCCAGCAACTCTACGTACCGAATTACATTGAGGGAGGTTGGTACACGCACCAAAGATCCCAAACTGTGCCACGTAAAAACACCCCAGACCATGATTGAGCCACCATACCCTTGTACAGTTCCAGCCAGGCATGCAGGATCCATGGCTTCATGAGCCGGACGCCATATTCTCAGCCTCCCGTCGGCGTTAAGTAGTCGGAATCGAGACTCATCACTCCATGCAGCCCGATGGCGAGTATAGAGCAATGGTACTTTCGTAGGTCGACGGCTCCCGAAACCCATACGGTGAAGCAAGTGTTGCACAGTCCGTTTACTGACTGTACGACTGGCACCGTCATTAAACTGGGTGGTAATTTGAGTTAATGTTTGGCTTCGCTGGCTACGTACAATACGCCTGAGCCGTCTCTCACCACGCACTGTCAAGGCTAATTGTCCTTTGCAGTTTGCCCGATCGCTAGTTTTTTTTCCACCATCCATGTATTCTTGGTATACTCTTTGACACTGTCGACCTTGAAAATCCTAGCTGTGTGACGATTTCGGAAATTGAATGGCCCATGCATCGCGCACCTACGATTTGTCCGCGATCGAAGGCATCTAAATTAGGCAGTTTACCCATACTGGCAATTCCAAAAACTAATTCAGAACAACCACAGTATGCGCTATATATGCAGTTACCACAGCGCCATCACTTGCACATACATGATGCGCAGCGCTACACAATTTGCATAGGCTTTGCTATCCCTAATTCAGTGGCACTTCAGTGTATATATATATATATATATATATATATATATATATATATATATATATATATATATATATATATATATATATATATATATATGTATATATATATATATATATATATATATATATATATATATATATATATATATATATATATATATATATATGTAGCCCAGCGATAGAGACTGGGTTTGGCTCGCTGCCAAAATTATAACTCGGGACGCAGGACATCTGAAATTTTGCTTTCCGGAGGACTGTTATGGAGGAACGTAATCCTACGTTTAAAAATGAATACAGTATATTTGAAGTAAGAAAGTAAGTTAGACGCTGAAAATAACTTAAGGGTTTAGATGGGATTTAGGATTAGATTTAGATTAGGACGAAAACATTCAATTTTAAATCGATGGTATATATTCAAATGTATGTTAGGACATCTTTTGCATCTCTTTGAGAAGGGACATTTGAAATCAATTTAAACAGAAAAATATAACGGTAGAGATATTTGGTAAAATCTATGGGTAAAAAAATTTAATACTGAATGAACAAAATATTTTAAAAGTTATATACTATGCAAAATATATTTTTCTTATCGACTAGTGTGGAGGCACTTTGTCGTGAGTCATTAACCTTTTGTTGTTTACTGCGATTTACTGGATACTTTATTATGGGAGCGCTATATAGGTGAGCCAGCATTGTTCCCTATGAGGGGAATGACCAAGTCTTTTTTAGAATTTGAAACCAAGACCACAGAGTAGCAGCTAAGGAAACTAACTACTGGGTGGCATGCAAGATATCTAATCGTGCTAATTTAATAATGTAGATTATTAGTACAAATAAAATAATAAATAAGATGCATGCGTAATATCCACCAGTAAAATATGACAAAACAGTACGTATAATGGGAAATGATATCCATTTCGTTTTTTATAACGGCTGGGAGAACTGAGCCTAGGTTCTTCTACGGGGGAAGCCGGAAGCATGAGACAACTTCGCCGCATGAGTTGCCTTTGGTGCACCCGTTTGATGGCTCTCCAATTTTGAACCGAGTCAAGTGGCGGTATCAGACCACTTGACCCAGCACCCCCAGAGGTAATTTGAGAACTTGAAGGACATTGTAGCCACCACAGATTTTACGTGTACCGGCCACCAATAGTGAACACGGCGGTGGATTTGTCGGCGACCGGCATCGAACCAGAGATGTTAAGATATCTGGCTGGCTGAGTTTACCAACTGGGCCTCTGTTCGCGTTCCATTAAAAAAAGAAGGTTGGAATATAAGGTGATGTTTTGGAATAAAAGTGAAGAAATTTCACAATATTTTTTTTTTTTTTTTAAATTTCCAATAGCATGAATTGACAGACACAAATTATAAAATATAAAATGAATGCAATACAAAGATAACTTAGACATTGCATTCCATAGAATACCATAGTTATTTTTCCAATAATTTTCTCACCTGCCTATGCCATTAAATCTAAAAAACTACAATGGTAATTTTTTTTTATAAATATTAATCATATCTAGGATGCAGCGCTTCGGAAAGCATGAGATTTAATTGTTTCCCGAGGAGTGTTATTAATTGAAAACTCATTTATAGAGGAGTTTTTTTTTTTCAAAGGATAAATTTTTTAGTGCTGACAATATTGCATATTCATGTTGGTAAATAAGTCATATGAAAGATAAGTGACTGAACATTTCATACACTAAAAGCTAATTAATATACAAGTGGTACTATTTCTAAATGAAATATTGAAAAACAATGATAATTTTAAGGTGGGATATCTTTCATATTTACTTCAGCTGGATATTGGAATAAAATTAATCAAATTTTATCCATTACACAAGAGTTCACCATTGCGTAATTTAACACTATGTTTACAGAACCTGTCAATTTGAGAGATATCAGAAAACTGTCAGTTCGGCTGACATCCTGCCTATTTCACAGTCAGTCGGGTAGCGCAATCCCTTTAGTTTGACTGATTAAAAATTTTATGCTGAAATTTACAGAAATCATAAATATTGTTTCAAGCGATTTACATTGAGTTTAAATAATATAATATTGTTAATACGTATCCCAAGGGATTCCCTTACAATATGATTATGTTATTTCGCACATAGAGTGTCTGCCTATGCAGAGTAGTCCGATTTCGTTTTCAGCAGTCCGTTAAATTACCGAAGTAATTCACTTTACATATGAGCTTAATAAACTGGCTATGTTCGTATTATCCCAAGGGACAACATTTTCAAGCGGGGCAATATCTATCGAGACACTGATTTGACGCTTCTCCTACCCAATACAACAATAAAGTATGCTAATGAAATGATCTGAATGGTTCACAATTGACAGCGTTGTTATATCACCATGCAAACAATTCTCTTTTCAAACAGGCATAACTTCTAAAACAGGTCAGCTTATCAATTTCAGATATCAATAGCGCCTTACTAAACACTAGTATTTAGATAAATGTAGATTTGAAAATTCGGAGCAGTCCCATATCCTGTGGCGGAAAATTTGGCGATTTTTTCGGGAGAAAAATATTTCGATATGGTGTGTGTTCTTATTCGTTTTTGATGAGATGTTTTAACTGTGTTTTGAGGGGTGGGGGGTTATTCATGTTACTGAGGGTGTTGAAAATTTAAAACCTAGTAGCTATTTTAAAAAGGATCACGAAATACCTCTTCTAGAAAAGGATTTAGAGGATCCCGATTGGGAAAATTTGTAATTTAAAAAAAAAATTGTTTATTACTCTGGGTTTAACTTAAAAAAAAATTGTAAATACTTATGAAATTTTACGAAATTTTATCATGTCATACATTTTTACCGTGGTTTTTCTTTTGTAATTTCATTTTTTATTTTTATGTATTTCTTTTATTTTTATTTATTTTTTTTTGAGAATGTTGAACTTTTTGTTGTTTTTATCTTTTTTATTTTAATACACAGCATTTCAGTTATACGGCACTTTAACTACTTTTTAAATCATTACATTTTCACACTAATGTGATTATTTAAAAAAAAGGGAAAAGCTCTTCGTGGATATTTTCACTATAAGAAATTTTATGTATTGCCTTTTAGGGGGATATCGATTTTTTTTTCTTTTAAATGGCAGATGCAATTGAGAATACCTAAAATACCTTCCATAATAGTTTCTTCAAAACGTCCCTTTCTGGTATGTTATAAAATTCTATTTTGTTTGTATATGTTTTGTTTTAAGCCAAAGTGGCAACGAAAAAATGGCGTCTCTTAGGTAGGTTGCATTATTCAGAGTTTTCCCGCCAAGAAATCGCGCCAAATAGCGCCTAGCGGCACATAATACTGAACTCTTCACTAAAGATTTTACATCGATCTGAATTTTTACTTTTTTAGTTTTGAAGGCAATTTGAAAATTTAAAAAAAAGTCTGGAATATAGTTTATCTGTATAACTGAATAGTTTCGATTAGACGCTGATTAATTGCCAAAAAAAATAGCCAGTCTTTAAATGACGTGTCCTCAATCCCATATCCTTATGCAGTTTTAAAAAAAAAGAACTACATGGAAGTAAGAATGGACATGTACTAGCATGACTTGGAATTAATCAAAATCTAATGAAAACCTTTTAATCTCCAACTAAAAAAAGATTTAGAAAAATGCTTTTTTATTTTTTTGTCAGTAAGAAAAATTTCAGTAGAAATAAATACACACTCAATATTCGATACTCAATTGTGCAAATTTGATAGTCTTTTCTCACAAAAGGAGTAAAATAAAAGTAATATCGTTTTAAAACCATAAACTTTTTAAAGCATTTTAATTTGTATTGTATACATTTTTCCCAGTGTATCCCCATTAGATCCCAATGTATGTATTTCCATTACATTCTCTCTCTTAAATAAAGTTCTTTAAAGGAACTTATTCAAATGAAAATTAAAAATTGTAATTTGCTGTATTAATTGGATTTTATAAAGTTTGATATTCGAAGTAGCTTTTCTGAACTTCACAACTTTTTTTCTCTTTCATAAAGAGGAAATATTTCAAGATCGAAATAAAATCAGGGTAAACTATATTATGAAATGGAATACTTATGATTACGTATTCGAAACTCGATATACACTTGCAAAAATATGCACTTTCCACAACCCCGCTTTGGATATAAGGTAAACGTGACTTGAATATGCGGTTTTATATAGCAAGCCCATGCGTGATTCAATACAGGAAAAAAAACTAGATATCTCAGGAATTTTTTAATAAACTCTTCAAAACAGAATTTATATAGGGTGACCTGCATTGAAAACTGTCAAGTGAATAAGGTTGAAAGAAAACTTTGTAGAAACAAAATATATATGCTAAAACTTTTGGAAAATTATATTATCTATCCTTACAAAGATGCAAATGTATCGTGAATGAATAAAACTTAAAAAAAATCGTAGGTCATAAGGGAATAATTGTCGTTTTTTATTAATAGTAGGGAGTATTTCTAGGGTATACAATGCACACTAAAAAATTTTGATTTCTTAATGCAGCTTTTTTAATAAACTTTAAAATTTACCTGCGATGTTACGATCACTTACGCTCCACTAAATATAGGTTTTGGAATTTTCAAGAAAGTTAAAATGTTGAATTTAAATGGAGATTTATTTTGAAATAAATTTATTGATTAGTTCAATTCTTCCATACCATTAAAATTAAGAGAATCATTATTAATTCGTTTTGATAGTTTTGATAAACCAATTTCCATACGTTTATTAAAAACTAGCTGAATACCTGTGCTTCGTAGTACGTTCAAATTAAATGCAACGGTCAACGTATGCAGTTAATGCCAAAAAAATATATTTATAATAAATACAACGGCCAATGTATGCAATTAATGCAAAAAAATATTTATAAAAAAATCGTAACAGATAATTTTATAGACAAGATAATGTAGAAGAAAATATTGAAATCAAATCTAATAGAACATACTAAAGAATGTAGTACAGTGAATATAGTACAGTTTGAGGAACATTTCTTTTACTGTATTTTAATATTTTTTTTGTAATGTCCAATCGTCTGCCGTATTAGAAAGAAACAAAATTGTCAATTTCTTTCGCTGTTATGCACATGAAGCAAAATTAATTTAAAGTATCATAAAAAGAAAAGAAACCACGTGATCAGCATTTAATAAATTAAATTCTAAAAATTAATCTTTAAAAAATCACCAAAATTCAGAAAAGGGAGGCATGATTCGAAAAAGATATCATTTTGAAGGAATTTTTATGATCTCTCTCGTGATATAAATTTTATAACCCTCAGATTATAATTTTAAATGCAAACTTTAAAGAATATTACAAAACAGCTTAAAAATTTAATTAAAAAATCTAAGAAGAATTTTTCCAAATCTTTCTTAGTGCACCTTTACGCTATAAGAAGAATCGCCATGAAAAATTTCAAACTTTTACGTCCAGCGGTTTGGTCTGTGCGTTATCTGTCAGTCAGTCTTTCAGTTACGCAACTATTTTATATATATAGATTAGTCTCGTTGATAAAATTTTGCGTTCACAAAAGTTTTAATTTAATCAAGCTATTTTCTATCTTATATAAATATCTGATTCTTTTATTGTTTTTTTTACTCTTGACTTACAGGTCCACATTATGCAGATATTACCATTTTACTGCAGGTAAAGAATTTCATATTTGACCAAACAGATGGTAAAAATGAAAATTAAATTAACCCAAGACCTACATTCTAAATTTTTATCGTGGATAGACCATTAATAAGTTGCAATTAGCTTAAGGTTTAAGTGACTTTAATTCTTTTATGACATTAAAATTGAGAGAAATCAGTATACCTTAATCTTGATAATTTTGCAAATTAATTTCTATGTGTTTATCAAAACTTACTCCAGTTCACAAAGTTTTGCCTTCACAAAATTTTTAATTTGGCCAATTTTTTTTTGCAATCCTAAAATATTCAATTCATTTAATTCTTTCATGACATTAAAATTGGGAGAAATCATTATACTTTATTCTTGTTAATTTTGCAAATTAATTTCTAATTGTTTATCAAAACATTCTCCAGTTGACAAAGTTTTGCTTCCGTAAAAGTTTTAAATTTGCCAAGTTTTTTTGCAATCCTAAAACATTCAATTCATTTAATTCTTTCATAACATTAAAATTGGAAAAAAATCATTATACGTTATTCTTGATAATTTTGCAAATTAATTTCTACGTGTTTGTCAAAACCTACTACAGTTGACAAAGTTTTGATTTCACAAAAGTTTTAATTTGGCCATTTTTTTTTGCAATTCTAAAACATTCAATTCATTTAATTCTTTCATGATATTAAAATTGGGAAAAATCATTATACATTATTCTTGATAATTTTGAAAATTAATTTCTGGGTGTTTATCAAAATCCACTCCAGTTCACAAAGTTTTGCCTTCACAAAAGTATTAATTTTACCAAGGTTTTTAATTTCAAAAATTTTTATTTTTTCTTTTTAATTTTACTCTCGGCTTATGGGTGTGCATCACACAGATACTTCCAATGTACGCAAAAGATTTCTTTTTAATCCGACAAATTGCAAAAATTTAAATTAAAATAGCCCACGACCTTGCTTCATAATTTTTACTCTGGGGATAGCAGTAAATATAATTCAAATTACCTATAATTCGATTACACTTAGACCATTTAAAATATATATATATATATATATATATATATATATATATATATATATATATATATATATATATATATACTGGCTTTTACATATAGTAAAGGAACCATAACCTTATAAATATGGAACTGTTGTGCTCAGTTCCGACTGTAGTGAAAAACAACCATTTTATATTTATAAAAAAAATCTTCAATCAATTTCTGCTTAAAATCTTATCTACTTAAAATATTATATATAAATTTCTCCTTAAAATGCAAGGTGTTCGGGCTAAAAGTATCCAAAAGTTATGACTTATTTCTGCGGAACTACCAACTAGAATTTATTAAAAAATATATTTAAATAGAAAACACATCGCCATGTTTTAATACTAATCATCGATCATAGAATCACAGATTTTGATGTGTGCTCCTTTTGTAGCACGACTAACGTCTGAATGTTAATCCAGTTCTCTCCAATTATTTCGTAGCATATAAGGCGTTATTAGACTTTTTTGCTTGGGGATTCATTAAATCCGTTGTGTATAAACAAAAAATTGAAAGTGTGGATGAGTTGAAGAAGCGTATCATTCAAGCAATTCTTGTAATAACAACTCCTGCTATGCTACGAAACACTTAGAGATAACTGGATTACAATTTAAACATTTGTTGTGCTACAAAAGGTGCACACATCGAAATGTATGATACTATGCTCGAAATCTATCATTGATATTAAAACTTGGTGAGATGTTCTTTCTATTTAAATATATTTTTAAAATTTTAATGGGTAGTTCCATAAATATAAGCCATTACTTTTGAAAACTTTTAGACCGGACACCCTGTATTATTGAACATGCTTTTTACAGTCGCATGATAATGAGATAGGTTTTTATTCATAGGTGCCGGGGGATGGCCGAAGGGCTAGGGCGCTGGTATTCGGTACCAAAGTTTGTGTGTTCGAACCCCACTATTGGCATGGATGTTTGTCGCTTCTCGGAATCGGCTATAAGTAGTTGTAGGACCCGGTCAAATTTACCCTCGTGCAGAAATTATTAACCATAGCGCATCTAAGTATGGTTTATTCCTAAACCAACCAACCCTTAATTATAGGGTCTTTAAAATATAAGTATGTTTGCAGTAAGCAAAATGTTATTCATTCAGACGATAAAAAATACCGAAGGAACTTAATAACCTTTAATTTTCTGTCTAAGTATGGTTTATTTCCTTATAAAATTAATACACACATACACACATATATACAGGGTGGTCATAAAAATCTTTGCCGATATATGGACCTATAGCGGCTGTACCGTTCAACCGATCGAAATGAGATTTCAGATATAGTTATTCAGAGATATGAGCTCGGGATTCTACGAACAGTAACAAAGAGGGGGTTACGGTTATAGGTATAAAAGGAACGGCCGCTAGTCCATATATCGGAAAAGTTTTTTTATGGACTCGCTGTGTATATATATATATATATATATGTATATATGTATGCATGTATATATAATAAATGTATAAATAACAAAGATTGAATACCCCCCTTGTGATATTTCAGTAATATTCTTACAAACACATATCTATTGCACTCCGTATTTACTGTATGCAATTACAGGCATGAGACCGTTTTAGTACCATATAGATGTGGCACTAAGTAATGTAATGGCTTAAAATGCTTTTACCCGGCCCATATACAATATTAAATTACACATCATAGCCATCTCACAACACATATATCATAAGGTTTTTATAGTTTGCACAATAATGTCCAAAATACTACAGACAGTATTAAATGTCTATATATTCTAAAGTAATACTGAATTGATATTTGATTTCGTTATGCAATCTATATCTCCTAAGGGACATGTTTCGTAATACAGCTCTATCTTTTATGAGCTATCGAACCGGATCATAATTACTAGCACAGAATGTGTTTTGGCTAAGCACGTTTAGATAGAAGTTGATTAAAGTAATAGTAGTTCTTATTTGAGACAAATAATGCAATATTTACATGGAACGTGATCATGTTTCAAACTATATTCTTTATCCAGTCCAATAAAGCAATTACATTTTCTCGTAGAATGAATTTCATACTTATAATAATATTCGTGAATTTCGTAAAGTATAGTTAATTTTACACGCCATCAGCATTGGCAGAACCCGTGTTTTTGTCAAAGGAGTCCCGTGCTGAAAAATTAATTTCATTTTACTTATTCATATTTTGCAACTTTTTTTACAATTTCATATTGTTCAGTCTTCATAAAAGACTTAATATATTTATTTTTATTTTGAAATAATTCATTATAATAATTGTCTCATTTTATTCATCATATTGTTTGTAATTTGAATTTTAATTGTGCTTCTGGTCAATAGATGGCATCACTATGTAACTTTTTTTTTACTTAAAGCTAAAATGTTCTTTTACTCTGTTGTTGTTGCACATTCGATTCTTAGTAATGGCAAGAAAATGGCTAAGAAATGTTTAATCTGTTCTGGTGTGTATTCTATTCGAAGAAATGTCATGTAAGAATTCAAAACCGCTATGTTGGATGCGATTCCGTTTATTCTTTTTTGTTTGTTTGTTAACGATTCTGTGCAGAATATTGTTCAAGCTGTTGACATTTTGAAGTCAATTCTTCATTTTGTAAAACCTAATTCCGAAGGGTTATACAGTCTGTGATGAATTCAACAGTTATGTGTTAAACTGCAGTCAATTATTAAATGCATTTTAAGGATACATGCATGGAACTTAATTTTTTAATGTTGACTTATTACGCAAGTACAGAGGCTGTTCGCACATTTTTTAGACGATTTTGGTAAGCGGTAATAAAAAATCGTTTACTGCAAAAGAAATAATTGCAATTGGACTATGTTTTTAAAAAGTCAAAATTATCGTCTGCGGCTTGAAAGTTTTGTTTTTATTCAAAATTGCGTTTTTAACAAAGCAGTGGTTCGAAGGCTACATTTATGCTCTTTCCGAAGAGAAATATGCATACTCCGTTATCCAAAAACGATGTGAGAGTCATGGTTTTGTGATATCTAAAGCGTCGATAGGTAATATCGTCAACAAGAAAGGAAAGAAACGTCAAATTGGAGCCTCAAGTGGGACAAAAATTCCAAACAAGTATCCAAGGAAAAAACAGACATCTTCGACTATTGCAAAGGTACGTTGTTTAATGTTAAAAGAAAATCCCCCTAGTCAAAGGACAGTTGCAAAATCATTAAAATGCTCGGTGTCCACTGTAAACAAAATGATAAACGTTGATTTAAATCTTAAGAAAGCGAAAAAACGCAATGTGCATCGTCTTCTTGCAAATCATATCGCTGAACGCAGGACACGCTGCAGAATTCTATATGAGAAACACTTATCCAAACAAAAATGGAAAACAATTGTCACAATAGATGAATCATGGGTGTATTTAAATGATTGCAACAAAAAAAGATCCATTTATTATCATAAAAGGGGAGAAAAAATTTAAGTACATGGTTCAAAGAATCGAAAGAAAGTTTTTCTAAGGGATTCATGATTGTTGCTGGTTTTTCTTATAATGGCAAGTTAAAAATAAAGAGAGTGGAAAAAATGTCAAGATTTACTCCAAATACTATCAGGAACAATTTTTCTGAATGAAATACCATCGCTTTACCCACAGTGCCATCAATCTGTGAGACTCCATCAGGACAAAGCTAGCAGTCACACATCAAAATCCCCTGTAAATTTCCTAAAAGAAATGGAACAAAAAACTCGTATCAAGGCCATACCCTTCACTGATATCCCTACTAAATCTCCCGATGTATCATCTATGAATTTTTGTGCTTTCGGACATTTAAAATCTGTATTATCCAAACGTCGTCCCAAAACCCTTACAGGACTCTGGAAAGCTGTTCAGGAGGAATGGGATAGAATACCTCTTCTGACACTTCAAAAGGCATTATTATCCTGGAAATTGCGGTGTCGAAAGATAGTTCAGAATAAGGGATGTCAAATAGAACATTTAAAACACAAGAATTTTATGTAATTTAGTTTTGTGAATACAATATACATCGTCTAAAAAATGTGTGAACAGCCTCTGTATTATTCAGATGATGGTCAAGGTAAACCATTCCAGTATTACCTTTATTTAAAAGAAGAAAGAAGATCGATTAGTTTCACTTAAACAAGGACATTAAAAAATTTGTTAATGGATTCTCATATAGTTCACTGCGATATAAAATTATATTAATAAAACAACTGACCCCACACTTATAAATAATTAGTTTCCACCCATGTTGT
The DNA here is from genome assembly GCA_907164885.2 of Dolomedes plantarius. NCBI lineage: Eukaryota > Metazoa > Arthropoda > Arachnida > Araneae > Dolomedidae > Dolomedes > Dolomedes plantarius. The sequence continues at coordinate 46,881,783 of OU015493.1, read as the reverse complement.
TAAGTGGTTAGCGTCTTCAGGTGGCAGAGACCTTGGGTTCAAATACCGCATAAGGTTTGGTCGTTTCCGTGTTGTTCCCTTCATAGGGAAGAATGTTGGATCACCTAAATTGTGCTCCCATAATAAAATGGCCGGAAAACAACTAACAAAAGGGGAATGCTTCCCGACAAAGTGCCCCACCATTAGAAAATAAATAAATATATAATTATTTTACCTATGAAATATTTGAACGACTTGAGATTTTGTTATTAAAAATTAAATGATTGAAGCATGTTTATTTATCAGTATGAACCAATAGCTCATAGCATAATTCAATAGCGTAATAATAATTCATAATTAAAAAATGCGGCATGTTTAGATTTCAGTAAATCAGATGAATCAACAGCTAGTAATAATCATTCAATAGTATACTAACGATTCAAAATTTAAAGTTCGTTTGATTTTCAGAATATCATATGAACCAATAGCTCATGATAATTCACCAATAGATTTATAATATCTCATAATTAAAAAAAAAATTAAAGCAAGTTCAGTTTTCTGTACATCAGAAGAACCTATAGCTTATAACAATCATCCAATAGCGTAATGATAATTCATAATGCAAAACTGTAGCACATTTACTTCTAAATATGTTACACGAATAGACAGGACAGTTTGATTTTTGCCATGTTTTTATTAACTTGCTTTCTTGTTTGTGTGTTTGTGTGTTTGTCAAGTACAAATCTTGCAATCGATTTTTAACTAACTTCCCTACTAGACAAACAGTTGAAACTTTTAGAATAGCTCAGAACACGATGACAATGCATTTTTTAAATACTTTTAGCCATCTTTAAGCAGAATTAATTTAATTTTCAGTTATTTTCAGTTAATTTTGTTTTGTAGACTGGTGCAGCCATATATTGGCCGGAACGGGAACGAAAAGTTATATGCAAGTTAACTTCCAATTAACTTCATTTTCTTTCAAGTTGATTGGATAATTCATCAAAAAAAATTTTAAAAAGTATTTAGTAATAAATAGAATTGTCAAGTTTATATGATTCAACAGAAACTTTAAAAACATGGTATATAAAAAGTTCTTTTTATCTTGTAATTGCTTTCTTCATTTACGCGCATAGGAAAGGTTTAAAAACAAGTTCGAGTTTATTAAAGATATTAATGTCCAAATTATTTTTAATTGTTTTACAGGACAAAAAAAAATGAAATATTTTTGGATTAATTTTTGCTCTAGAAATATTATTTAAAAAAAATTCTTCCCGAGTAAAAAAGTCATGAAATTAGTTAATAAAACTGCAAGAGAATGCACTGTGCACCATTACATAGCTGTTAACTTTAGGTATGAAAGGGTGCACAGAAGTGGACAATCTTTACTTATATAAAAGCCTAGAGTAAAAAAAGTGTAGGTAACCATTCCGGGACGGACCAAGTCGGGAACCTCTTAACATTGCGATGCTATTTTCTGCAATTTTTCTTGAAAAACAATTATACGAAAGTTACATATTTTGAAAGCCCTTTAAAAAATATGAAAATTTCAAGTGAGCAAACACCCTAGCTCAAAACCGGTTAGTTTTTGAAATATCTTCAAATTAAAATATCCATTGAAAAGAATCATTTATTCAATTGAGTCATTCACTTGAATTTCGAATTCATTCTACTCCATGGTTTTTCATATTCCCTTTAAATAACTACATTTGTAATGTTTAATTTTAATGTTAATTAAATTGTGTTTCACGTTTTATTTTTGTTTTATTTTATTGTTGTTTACTGCTGTTTAAGTATCGTTTTCAGCAATGCCTGCTGTGTGGTGAGTCATTCACTTTTGAATCAGTTTTGGTTTAATTTTGATTTAGTTTAGTTTTGTTTTGTTGTTTACTGCTGTTTAAGTACAGTTTTCAGCAATGCCCAATGAAAATAATGAATCACCTCTTGAAACGCTGATCAACATTCCCTCATTTTTGACGGGGGTTATATACTAGTACAGCGCTGTCTAATTTCTCTTAGCCAGCGGGCCATTTTTTCTTTGGCAAATATTTCGGAGGGCCGAAAAGGATAGGTAAATGAAAAGTCAGTTCATGTCAACTCAAAAGTTATTTTATTTATACGAAAAAAATAAAGTCAAAGATCATAACATTTTTTCGACAATAAAGTTTATATTTTTGCATAATAAATATTGCGTTATATTTATTGTTAAAATTAAATATCACATAGTAACGGACAAAACAATGTTATTCTTAAAAATAATACATAACATGAAATAATAAAAACACAATAAAATTAGAATATTATTAAGCCTAATCTATATAATGGGAGCATTGTGGCCGTAGTTGTTGAGCAACAATTTATTTTATGTCCATATCAATATTTGTTGTAGCAACTCTAATTATATTTTCAAGAGTGGAGTCTTTCAAGCTGTTTCTAAATTTTGATATTATATATTTCATGTAAGAAAATGCACGCTCGCAGATACATGTACTTCCGAACATAGAAATGATTTGAAGTCCAAAATCTCTCATTTTTGGATATTTTTCTTTATCCAAATGTTTGAACACTTGTATTCCAGTTGCTCCACTAGATGCAATGAATGGGTCACCCTGAAGGTCGCATAATTCCATTTGATATTTAGGTTCAACGGAGGTAATATCGATATTGAATGGATCACTGAATAAATTAATACTCATCTTTAAATCTTCAAATTGAGAAATTCTTCTATTAAAATCTTCAATAAGCATATCTAATTTAGTTAAAAAAAATGTCAAAATTCACTTCTATGTTACAGGCCTTCATTTCTTCATACATGTCTTTGCAACATTCAAAACGAAATAAATTATTTTCCTGCAAATTTAACTTCCACAATTTTAATTCCTTTCGGAATCTTGTTACATGTTTATAAAGACAACACACATCTTGATCATTTCCTTGGAAGCATTTATTCAAAATATTTAAATAATTTGTAATGTCTGTTAGGAAAGCAAGTGAACAAAGAAAATTTTTAATACCTAAATTTGCTGTCAAATCTTCATCGATGCCAACTTCCGTTAAAAAAAGATGAATTTCTTTTCGAAGTGTAAAAAATCTCTTCAGGCATTTTCCCGCACTTAATCAGCGAATATTACTATGTAAAAGCAAATCACCATACTCAGCTTGCAGTTCGTCCAAAAAAGTTTTAAATTTTCGATGTGTAAGAGAACGATTTCCGCCACGAATTAAATTTCTTATTTTGCAAACCTTGTCCATTACGTCTTTTACTTTTAGTGAAAGACCACATAATGCCTCCTGATGCACAATACAATGGAACATTCGACAATTTATTCCTTCTTTTTGTAAGAGTCCTGCGAGCCCAATATTTTTGCCCGTCATAGCTCTGCCGCCGTCAGTTACAATAGCGGTGCACTTGTCAAATCCGCCATACGGAGCTATTGCACATTTTAATTCGTTATAAATATCGTCACCTTTTGTTGTTCCGTGTAATGATTGTAATTTTAAAAGTTCTTCTGAATAATCATAGTTTTCATTTACGGTTCTTATAAAAATAAGCATTTGACTTGTGTCGGAAATGTCTGTACTTTCGTCCAATGCTACGGAAAAATAGCAGCAATTATTGATTAGGTTTTGTAATTTATTAGTGACATGTATACTAATCTCCTTTACACGTCGGCTTACAGTTTGATCAGAAAGAGAAAATGTTTGAAATTTTTTTGTCATTTCGTTATTATTAAAAGCTTGAGCCATTTTTATGGCACATTTTTTAATTAATTCTCCATCCGAAAAAGGCGTTTTTGCTTTTGCAATTTCTAAGCAAACTTCAAACGATGCAGTTACTGATGCTTCTTGAGAATTTGTTACTTGGGTAAAATAATTCGTTTGATAGTTCTGCTGTTTTTTTTTCAATTTTTTTACTAATGTTATTCTCTAGTCTCCCTTGCATGAATAATACTTTTTTTCATGCATTGATTGGTAATGTTGCTTTTAGTTGTACTCTTTGCACACAGCTACAGTCTGTAAACATTCCAAACACTGTGGCTTGCCCTTGTTAAGAATAAATAAATAATCAACCTCCCATCTTTCTTGAAATTCTCGATTTTCAGTATCAATCTTTCTTTTCTTAAAAGCACTCATAAGTAAGTATTGTTTCAATTAACGAATAAATATGAAATTCAGTTAATGTATTTTATTGCATTTCACAGAATGGCAAATAACCCACGGTAGATGAAACATAAAAGTCCGTTAACTACTGTTGGACAAGATAAGCGGCTCTCGGCAACAGTGATACCAGAATGTAGCCGCGGCTACAATCCCCACCGTTCCTTCTGCCACCACGTAAACTCGAGACAGACAAAAACGGACAATGCGCAAAGAAGAAGCGCGCTCGAGCGGGGGACTTGGTGGTGGTAGAGAGCGCGTAAACAGATACACTTGCATAGAGCGTGGATTAATTTATCGAATGACCATAAAACAACCATATTTATTCATCATTAGCATTTTTATAATTCTTGTTGTAGATGGTTGAATTATAACTATTATCTAAAAATCTCATATATATTTTTATTTTATATTTTAAATGTATACAGATATTTATTTAAAATTTGATGTAAAGTTTACTATAACTCGCGGGCCGTAAAAAAAGCTTCGCGGGCCACCAGTTGGACAACGCTGTACTAGTACATGAATAATTCCATTCTTAGATAAATAGACTAAATAAATACAGTCCGCATATTCTGCACAGGGAGATTTTTTTTTTTACGTTGCTTTGAAATAACGATAGAAATATGCCATTTGTAATATTTTATCTAACGAATGTTTTAACCCTACAAATATTTTTTTCTTTTAAATTTGCGGTCCAACTCCCTTGTAATAAGGATGTATCTACTATGATTGATTGAATATCGTATTAAACGTTGCAGACACATTTCGAACTTATTATGATAGAGGTATGCAGGAAAAAGATAATCTTTCCGACAGGATATATGTAATAATTTCTTACAAGTGTACGTGGAATGACAAATATTTGATTTCGATATCCTAATAAAATAAAAACACCTATCACATGATGCCAGTTCTGTCACTGAATTTATCTTCGCTTGTTTTCCTAAAACGTCCTATTGGATCGATTTGACATCAACGAAGGTAAAGTATTTAATTTTATTTTTAGATATTTGTCATATTATAAGGGGTTTTATTTCTATACAAAATATACATTTTCATGACATCCTTGAAATTTTTATAGCAATTAGACGTTTTGATATGCTTTAGGTCATCTTCTGATAGATTGTGATCAATTCAAATTAATTTCAGTATCAGAAAATATGAAGATTAAGTTTGAATCCAATCACTCTAATTACAATATCTTGAAGATGTTAGAGACTCAAGAGGCAAAAGTGACGGTATTAATTCCGAATTTTTATCTGAACATTTCTGCTCCTTTCTGTAACATTCTTAACTAAGTATATGATACGAGATTAATAATTACACGATAGAAATAACTTTTATATACCATGTTTTTAAATTTTCTGTTGAATCATATAAAGTTGACAATTCTATGTATTAATAAATACTTTTTAAAAATTTTTTTGTTAAATTATCCCATCAACTTGAGAGAAAATGATCAAAAGCGTAATCAATCGTTTAGCTCGAGAATTGGAAGTTAATTGCGTTTAACTTTTCATTCCCATCCCGGCGGATACATGGCTGCACCATTCTACAAAACAAAATGAACTGAAAATGAATTCAAATCTGCTTAAAGATGGCTAAAAGTATTAAAAAAAAGCAGTGTCATCGTGTTCTGAGCTATTCTAAAAGTTTCAAATGTCTAGCTAGTCGGGAAGTTAGTTAAAAATTGATTGCAAGATTTGTACTGGACAAACACACACACAAACAAACAAACAAGAAAGCGAGTTAATAAAAACATGGTAAAAATATGTGCATTGTTTAGTTAATAGATATTAACAATAATTATTCACATGAATTACTTTAAATGTCAAACATAATGATTACTCTCCTTTCGAAAACGAAATGATTGCCCTCCCATTCGTGTTCACCCGAATATAAGCCAGGCGCTTGAACTGTCCTCACCGGGCATGGCCATCGAAAAAACCCTTGGCAACGTGGTGTTTCCACTCAAACTCCTTTTCGCCTGTTTATCCTGAGGTCAGCTTGACTCTCCTACACCCACGCCATAGCCGGACTATGGCCAAATAGCTAGGAAGCTTGAATACGGTGGGTGTTTTGTGGGTTCGAGTCCCACTGTTGGCATCGACTTTTGTAGCCGTTCGGAATCGGTTTTAAGCAGTAGATCCCGGTCTAATTAGCCCTCGTGCAGCAAAAATTGAAACTAGATTTCCAAACCAAACCAAACTAAACTAAACCTACACTCACCCTCGACCATCATGTAGGGTCGAGCTGTTGGAGCGCAGCTGTTCAAAAGGGGTTTGCAAGACTTTTTTGTTATTGTGACTTAAGGTGACTGCCTATGTTCGGAGTCAATTTTAAAAAAAAATGATTTTATAAAAGATTTTTCGGTCTTTTATAGTAAAATAGCACATAAAAATTTTATAAAAAGGAACAAAAACTTACTTGTAAATATCATACATTTTTATAAATTGGTCAATTTGAAGTAATTTTTAATGAAATTTAGTTAAAACGCCTATCTGTCTGTACAAAATCCTAATGCTACTATTTAAATTTCCTTCTCACACATGATACAGTTATCTTCAAAATGACCTACGATCTAAGAGAAATTTTAAAATGCAAAAATAATACACGCAATTTTATGTTCCAGTATGAAAATTTTCCCCAATTTGTCATTCCATTCCTTATAAAAACAGCCTCAAATAAAAAAACTGTTTATTATACACCAATTATTGAGTGTCATTTCATTAAAAATAGCATCTAAAAGATTTCTTGAAAATTTTATCAAATTATATACATTATTATGTGAGATATCATGATAATCGTAGAGATTTGTGCTAAAAAACATAATTCTAAGAAAAATGCATTTAATGTTGTTTGTCGCTTCATTTTTTGTAGCAGAAGATGTTTTTTTAAATAGCTATAACTATGCTTCTAATTGATGTAGAATGAAAATCAAAACAGTTTTGAAAAGAGAAAAGATTGAATTACACGATTCTTGCAAAGAAAATGAAATTGATCAAAATAATAAAAAAATGACATGTTCAATGTAGGCAGTCACCTTAAGCCACAAGGCCGGGGCATTTCGGACCAGTGTACGGGCTGAGGGGCACGGTTGTGGTTTTTAATGACACCACAAGGGCCGGTGTCCAATTTCGACCGAGCACTCCCCAGGAGTGACGTCGGGGTTGGGCTCTTACCTTCTAAACCCTCACGGACCTCACAGGGGGGGGGGGGGGGTTACGGTCTACATGTTTAGAGTGGCCATATCTCGCCTAGATCCGAGGGTATTTAATGATTTTCGTCAGGATTCGAACTGCGCATTCCGCGTCCGAAGTCCAGCGCGCTACCACTAGGCAACCCGAACGATATCTCCATTTATGAAAGGGTTCAAAAGAGAGAAAGGGATCTGGTGACGTTGCAGATCATGTTACAGTCCGTTTGCAATCTTTTGGAAAAGCCTGCGAGTTTATATTTGAATTTATTTTGCCTCGATTCGAGTCATAATATCCAGCTGTAACGATCTTTTTCTGACAATAGTTCAATTGTGTCGTAAATAAATGAATCTTCTTTAAGCCGTAAGGTGGCACCAGTGATATCCGGAATGAAAAATTATATTACTTCTGTAGAAAAGGGATCAGGAATACCTATAACCCTGCAATGTCTAGACAGATTTGAAAGGCGCTTCTTTTTTTCTATTTCTATTCATATCAGGGTGTTGTATTTTTATCGAAAAATGCTTTACTGTACGCTGTCTTAGCTGAATTGAATTACAAGCAAAGAACTCACATATATACACCTCTACCTTACCCATCAGGCGTATATTTGCAAAAGTGTCCCCCTTCCAATAAGGAGAGGGCGTTTTCCCCGCATTATTTCATACATCTCAGAGTTTTTGCACTAATACAGTTATAAAGGACATTACTTCAATTAAATTTTTCCTTACCTGATTGATGAAACGAACGATTTTGTTATTACAATAGAGTTAAAAAAAGATGTTTTTAACTCTAAGCAAAATATTTGCAATTTTTCTGCGTTTCCCACATAGTTTGTTTTACATTAATTTCATCCATACTTTGCCCTCAAAAAATATATATCAGATTTATCCGTTAACACCATACAAGAAGGGAAAAAAACCCACCTGTCACAACCATGGCTTAGCACTTGAACTTGATAAATGAGACAGTGTAGGTCCCAATTTTTGCGAGGGATGGGGCAAGGCTTTCACAGTTTTTTTTTAATTTATTTTTTATTTGTATATTTCATTTCATTTATCTTCCTCTCCAAATGTTTTTCTTAGAATTTTACGCCACGTTTATGACATTAGTTCTGTTTTTATAAAAAGTAAACGGCGTGGGGACGAATTCTGCAAGATTCCATAAAAATAAAGTTGAATTTTTTTTAATTGCTAGTAAAACAAAAGTGGGTGCAATTTTATGTCATTGGCATCACAGATATGAAGCTACTGTTTTTGCATTTGTTTTTTTAATTATCAATCGATATGTACAGCATTTATAATATTTCGATAACCAATCTCATTTCTTTAAACTCTAGAATTTTGTATCACAGCAAATACTATCATTAACTATACCACGACAACATTTGGGCAAAAACGTTAAAAATGGGAAAATCAGTTAAAAACGGATACATCATTTTTAACAATTTCGTAAAAATGGTCAAACGTGAGAATATAATGGCATTGAACTAACCTTACTAAGAGGGGTCACTTATGCAAAAATAGACCTATCCAGCTTCCCCAGCAGTCATGAGATTTCGCTTCCATTATGGGCCTCTCTTAAAGAACCTATGACCAAGTTTGATATTTAGGTCTAGGAGTGCTGGGTACGCTTGGCTTCTAATTCAAAGAAACTACTTTAAGCCATTATGCAGTCTTCTTGCTACTTCATATTTTGACAGTGAAATTTTCGAAATATTGCAGTGAACTCTTATAGATTATGTGAGCTTATGTTAAATATAAGTGAAACAAAAACCATGGCATACGGGATATTAGATAGTTTCCTGTTATAATAAACAGAATAAGTATATTTGTAGAGAACTCAAATAATACTGAAGATTGTAACTGTTTTTAAATGTCCCACAAGACATCAAATTTTAAACACAATGCAAATGTATCCAATACTTCTAGAACTAAATTGCAAGACAATTGAAAACTAAAAATAACATATGTCAGATATGTTGGATACAAGACTGATATTTTGACTGAGTATATTTTATGGAGCACTATCGTGATCTGATTTACTAGTTGAGGGCGAACTACCTAATAGGCTCAAAGATTAACCTAATCTGAAAGGCTACAAACATCCGTGCTAAACTTGCGACTCCAAGTAACAAACACTGATATCAAAAGTAAGTACGATACTCACTTTAGTAATCGTCCGGTCTTTTACAAAAATAAAAGAAGTAGTAAGTTGTAAGATAGAAAACAATAGTAGCAGCAGATATCTAAAACCTTTAGGAATGAAAAGTAATTTGTTGTTGAGATGACAACCATGGACCTAAGAATTGCTACCATTATAACAATCAATATCTAGATTTTTCACTTTTGGGTGGGCTTGGTTTGTCCTTTAAAGTATTATTGTATATTAAGTATTATTGTATATTAAGACCATTGGGGGTGGGCGGCTGTAGGGGCAATTGCCCCTCCCAAAAATGCCCGGCGTATTTTTTTTCATAGCCTAAAATTATATAATTGTAGACCTAATACTAAATAAGTTTAAATTTGAAATGAGGCGATGTTTATTTCTTATATATATATATATATATATATATATATATATATATATATATATATATATATATATATATATATATAATCCTAAGGACCGACGTTGCCCTCCCCCAAAACTCGGGACTAGAGCCGCCCTTGATTAAGACAGTCTTTGTTATTCACAGTTAACCTTTATATTCAACTAAAGGTGTACCTACTATACAGTTACAAACTTTGGTGAATAATATCAAGATTTTGAAGTTTTACTTTTCAAGCAGAAATGTTTTATGAATCATTTAAAAAATATTTTACTTCTCATTAATTGAGTTAGTTTCTAAACAAACAAGTCAATAGTACCCAAGCGTACTGAAATTTAACAGTATTTAACTGTAAATATTTAATATCGAAGAAAATATTTTCTAGAGAGCATCAATTTAGAAACGCAATAATTATGTTTAAAATGTTTGAAATTTAAATTCTTCCAACCGGCTTTAGCTATTTTTTTTCTTTACCATCCCCATTTTAGATTACACGAAAAAAAATCTGTAATCGTACAACAATTCTTAAGTTACTTAAAAAACACTTGAAACTTTTCTTATCACTTCTTCTGAATAAGAACGCCCTTTTCAACCATTTCAAGGGAAACAATCTAAAAAAGGCGTTTTTACCATGCTTTTATTAACTCGCTTTCTTGTTTGTGTGTGTGTTTGTCCAGTACAAATCTTGCAATCGATTTTTAACTAACTTCCCGACTGGCTAGACATTTGAAACTTTTAGAATAGCTCAGAACACGATGACAATGCATTATTTTAATAGTTTTAACCATCTTTAAGCAGTATTGAATTCATTTTACGTTAATTTTGTTTTGTAGACTGGTGCAGGGATCTATTGGCCGGGACGGGAACGAAAAGTTAAACGCATGTTAACTTCCAATTAACTTTATTTTCTTTCAAGTTGATTGGATAATTCCTCAAAAAAATTTTAAAAAAGTATTTATTATTACACAGAATTGTCAAGTTTATATGTTTCAACAGATAATTTAAAAACATAGTATATAAAAAGTTCTTTTTATCTTGCAATTATTTTTTTCTTTACCATGCCCATTTTATATTACACTAAAAAAAGGCTGTAATTATACAACCATTCTTAAGTTACTGCAGAAACACATGAAACTTTTCTTATCACTTCCTCTGAATAAGAGCGTCTTTTTTAACCATTTCAAGGGAAACAATCTAAAAAGGGAGTTTTTTAAGTTAAATACATTCCATAACGGGTTATTTGAAGTACAGTTTAATAGAATGATAATTCTTTATTGGCAAGTTCTTTTTATCTTAGCCTTTTTTTATTATTTGCGTGTGACCCAGAATGCCCTTCGCGAAAGGGGTTTATGGAATGATTCGACTAATTGATAGTGTCGTTGTCACTTCCAGGACTTAAGGCTTGAACAAGATAGATGAGACAGTGCTTGTTTTGTCATGTGTCCCACAAAGTAGAAATATTTTTGTCACTCTGACTTTTATGTTAGTTTTTGGAGGGAAATGATAAAAATCAGCCCATTTTGTATGGTAAGAATTATATACCAAAAAAAAAATATTTATTTTGAATCATTTATTTGAGATATGATGAAACTAATTTTAATCTCTAATCCGACCAGAATTTAGTAAGTTCAAGGTCAGTGACATTTAGTGAATTTTTAAAAATCTAAAGAAAAAATTAAATTATGACTTTATCTTTGTACTAAATTATAAGTTATGAAAAAATAGATAAAGATAATTTATTAAAGACTTACATTTTAAGTCACTACGAATATGGTTGTTATGTGGAAACAGTTCGGAGTAACAGAAGGAATATATTCCACTGCTTTACGAATTCAATTATGTATGTCAGCTAATATGTTGCATAAATACAGGGTGGTTATAATTAAAGTTCCACTTTGAAATGGTCATAAAAGGAAAACTACTGGACCAAATGTTATCAAATTGGTAATAGTTTAAAGGAGGTCATGGAAATTTCTTTTCAGCCAAAAAAAGTTCAAAAACTCACCACCAGGAGGGAAATGGCGCTGCATGCAATATTGTTAAACGAAATAAGGGTCGGAATCAAACTTAACATTTTGGTACACGGGTTTAACACTTTGTATACCCTTAAGAAACATTGACCTAAACAAAATTACCATTTAAAGTGTGCGCATTCCAGAAATCGTTTTCTTACAGATTGCAAATTTGTGAATTTTGAAGCCTGAATTCCGCCCTAAGACATGAAGATATCGGTTTAAAACGTTTTTAATTGTTTCTAAAACGAAACTGTTTGTGGAGTCATGCAAAACTGCAATGGCTTGCAATTGGATTACGGCAAAGAAACAAATAATTTATGCAGATAAAAGTGAGCCTGTTTGTCAGCATTCTCATTGTTACGAATCGACAATGTCTCTAACCATGCAAGGCCGTGATTTTCTCGTTGAATGTTATTATGAATGTGATAGCAATGAATGGCTTACTTTGCAAAGGCATCGTTCAGTAAGAGGAATACGCCGAGGGCCAATCACATCGCAGGGTTTGAGGAAAATGATGGACGCCACATTGAACATGCTTTGTAACACGTTTCAGAAACGATTAAACACATTTTAAACCGATGTTTTCATGGCTTATTTCGTTCAACAATACTGCAGACAGCACCATTTTTCCCCTGGTGGTGAGTTTTTGAACTTTTTTTTGGGGGGGGGGGCGGAAAAAAATTCCCATAACCTTCTTTAAATTATTACCATGTTTCATAACATTTGGTCCTGTAGTTTTCCTTTTATGACCATTTCAAAGTGGAACTTTAATTATAACCACCCTGTACAATGCCAAACTATATTTCAATGTAAAAGAGTTTTTCAATGAAATATTCATGCACGAAAAACTCTTCTGGAGACATTATTTGAATATTAGGATGAGTCGATACACATAATGTGTCTCTTCAGTGAGCTTTAAAATCTAAGTAAATTATATGACAACAAAAGGTCATTCAAAAAATGTTTATTTTAGAGAAAATGGGGATTTGATTTCGCGACATAAGCAAGAAAATGCCTGACACGTCAGCTCAAGATTAATAAGAGCATAAAATGCGGATTTTTATTTTATTGTCTCCTTATGTTTTAATATAAGCCTCAAGTTACCACACCCATAGGTCCAGGGTTCGACCCTGCGACTGGCAAGGTTGACTCATGCCTTTCATCCCTTGAGTGGGTCGATAAAATGAGGACCAAACATGTTTCGGAACCAACTCCGGGAGTCCCGCGTCAGGTTGACCAAATGATTGAGTCATATGCTGTATGGCAACGCAAGCCCAAGGTCATGAAAGCGGAGATTCATGACCTTGGAGATGCAGCCCTTGGTCCACAGTGCTGAAAAGCAACTCGGACTGTTGTGGCATGAGTAAATTTTTAGGGTGTAATATTCTAAAACTATAATTTTATCACACTTTTGTTCTATGCCTCTGAGTCTAACGTCACATGTATTAGAGTGTGTCAGATATGATTTCGTGGTCCTCGAGATAGCCTAGTTTTAGCGCGTTGGGTTGCGGACGGACGGTGCGCACTGTGAAGGTGGAAGAAGGTACAGACTTTCCAGATTGCACCCCGGGAGGGAGTACTAGGTCAAAATTATGGTGGCATCATTATGAACAGGAGCTTCATTCCTCAGTCCACAGCCGTCTATGGATCTTGTCTGGAACTTTTCCTTCCTGCGAGCATGTTAAAAAAAATGTATGAAGAAGCTGAGTTCAACATCTTGTCTGGAAGAGTACGGGTCACGTAATTTGGAAAGTTTTCATTCAATTACGAGCTGTTGACTATTCGAGCACATAACAGAGAAAACGCTTAAGTAGTAGAAGACTCTGGCTATAGTAGTTTTGTTCATTCTGTTGAAATATAAGGTGAGGTTAATTATTCGAGTAAAATTCCGTCGAAACCCCGAAGAACCATAATTTAGATTTACTGGTAGAAAAAAATCATCCTGTAGTACTAATGATTATTTCTGTAGCAACTATGTATTTTTAGCCATTGATCCTTTGGCGTGTGCTCGTTCGATCAACCTGTAGCGTTTAAAACTAGAAAATAACACACAGTAAAAAATTGGACTGTATCTTCCACCTTCATTAGTACTTTAAAACCTTCTGCGTGCCAGCCCGGCAACAACACGAAGCGGTCGACAACAACTGTTTCCAATACAGACGAAGTCAAGCTTTTGAAGGGAATAAAGAAGTGGTTGCTAATTGCAGTTAAGGGTCTGTTGTCATAGAATCCGTCAGCGTCAGCGTTACTCGTAATGACATATTTTCAGCCAATCACAAGCCTTCACAATTTCGGGACTAATCATTTGGAGGTTTGAAATTGGTCAAATAGATTTCAATACGAGTAAGCGCTGACGCTCAAGGATTCTACGTGAACAGGCACTAAGAAACTTCAACTGAAGTATGGTGCGTACTACAAGTAGAACGCTAAAGAATTCTTAAACACAATAAAATATCGAACCCATCCCTTACATCTAAAACCGAAATCATATCGAAGTCGTATGTTCTATGCATATTTCGAAAGCCTCTGACCAACAGGCCCTGATTTTCCATTAGACCCAGTAGGCCTAGGCCTAGAGACCCCCGAATGTTGGGGCCCCCTAAAAGTTTATTTTTAAGGATAAAATTCCCAATTCAATTTTTTTAAATTTACCTTTTTTAATAGCAATTTTTTTATATATCCTTTCAAATTTGATTAATGGGTTCTTCATATGCATAGTTACAGGTGGTTATCAAAATAATGGAAACGCTGAGGAACATCATGAAATCCTTTATTAATACGGCACAGGTTCACCTTTGTCTCATAATACCACCTAATTCACCTTGGAATTGGATTATACAAGTCATGAATAGTGGTTAAGACTATATTATATCATTCTTCAGGGGAAAATAACGAAAGTTCCTGTAGCGATGCTGTTGTGGATATCGATACCTTCTCTATCCGCTTATACAGATCACGGTGGTTGGCTGATATATAGTCGGGGGGATTGTACAGGGCAAGATAAGATATTTAACTTCTTTTTCATGCACTTCAAACCATTACTTGATAGATTTAGCTGTATGTATAAGGGGGATTACCATCCTGGAGAACGCCATCTCCTGCAAGAAACAATATTTGCACCATAGGATGGAGTAGTGAGCTAAAATTTTGACATAGTCCTTCCCATTCAATCTCCCTTTTAGGGTTACAATAGGGCCTGAAGAGAACCTTGTGTAGGTGTTCAGCAGACATACGCACGTCCTGTTGTGAGGAACAATGTGAACAATGATTCGTCGGTCCAAATGCGGTTTTTCGACATATTACTCGTTCAGGATTAGCGCTCGTGACACCATCGTGGATGATATTTTGTATTGGCGTCTTTTACAAGTGGCTTGGGAATATCTACTCTTCCATAAATGCTTTGTTTGTGAAGTTCCTTTCTACCCCCAATGGTTGATACCGGATTATGCAAATGCAGATTGTGCTCTTCGGTCATTTTTGTTGCAATTGTTTTCTTTCTTCATGCCACAATCCGCTTCAATACCTCGTCCGTCTTTTTCACTCAGCTCCCCCTTTCTTCCACTATTCTGTTTGGCAAAGAATGCTTTTCCGTGCACTCTGTATGCTATCATGGCTTTCGATACCATAGCTCGAGAAACACCCATTAGCCTGGGGGTTGCAGTAACAGATACTCCAATTTAAACACGCTCCAGCAATTTTCCCTTTTCACGAGGTCTGCAAGATTTGAAATTTTACGCTGTTCCCCACAAAAGCACGATGCCCTTAGCTACATTACTGCTGGCAGAGTTGAGTTTTTAGTAGTGGAGTGCCTTGACCAGCTGGTTTTAACTCCTGTCGCAAGATAGTATGTCATCAATATAAATGTGCTCAGTATTAAAAAATCCTTAAGGTAGTTAAAGTTTAAGGATACTAGTTACTTAAAGAATAATAATTAATAGTTTAAATCCTTAAAGAGTTGAAGGGTAAAATTAATAAAAATTAAAAAATTAAGAATGATAGGGTAGAAAATTTTAAAGATTAAATTAAGTATTAAGATATTACAGTGAAAAAATTAACGAGTTAAGGTGGCCAGAGTCGTTTTTTAAGGATTACGAAGCACATTCATAAACACCACTAATATTGATAGGTGTTTCCATTATTTTGATAACCACCTGTATATGTATAATTCCATAGGACCATAGGAACATGTGATTAACTGTCTTACCTAGGCCATCGCCTTCTAACACAGATTTTTCATGAGAGTGATAACGGAGAGCGAAAGTTCCATCGAAATGAGAAAAGGAATGTTCGTTTTTAAATATCTTCGGAAGAATAAATTGCAGCACAAAAGTGAAGCAGAGAGTTTTTTGGTCAGAGCTATGGAGGGTGAAATGAAGAGTTCTCCAACGTCTAATTCATCATATGCATGTTGTATTGTATAGAAGGGATTAATAAGTTTTCTGGTTGCAGTGTATTGGTGATTTAATGATGAAGTTAATATGTTGTATTGCTTTTTGTTATTTGATAATGTTCTAATCTTCTACGCTTAAAACAGCCGATTATTGGTAAAATGGTGCTTTCACAATGATTCATGATTATTTTTTTGTGTGTGCCAATTTTGGAAATTTTACGCCCACATCAGTGTCAGAGGGCCCCTAACCCGAGTTGTGCCTATAGTCAAGAATTTTCTAAATCGGGCCTGGCTGATCAATCAGCTCCAAATATCGTGTAGTATTCCAGTAACATCCTCCTGATTATATTGACTTGATGAATACAGACTTGCTTAAAATGCATTAATCCTACACACTTCATAATGTGGACACGCCTCTTCCTTCCTATTCTATCTTCGTCCTACCAATATATATATTCCATTCTAAGTATGACTTTTCGATTTTCGAAGTAAAGGGCATTTTATAAATTTCCACTACGTTGCTTACTTAATGAATTAATTTCTGTAGATTTCTCATTAATTTTCACACACTCTTAAATAATGACGAAAAGTAATGTGCCAGAATAACATGTAATTTAAAATTAGTATTAAGTTTATATCCAGATGTCACTTTTATCAAACTAGTAGAATTAAATCTCTACACGTCTGTAAGACTAGCACAGAAAAATCGTTCTTATAAACCGATAACTCCCCTTAAACAAGAGATTTAAAAGAAAGGAATTTGTTAATTAGCATGCTTGTTTGAAATCTGAAAAGTTTTCGTAACCTAGTTCATTAATGTATTAAAAACAAAGGCTCCGTAATTGTGTTGATAGCATGGTACTGACTGAACAATTTACAGAATGAAGCTCCAATTAGCAAATTCATCTATTTTTTTTTCTCGAAGTGTATTCATGTTCTGGAATATGAAACTTTACTTAAAACCTTGAAATTACATTTAAAGCATATAAATAGAAATTCCCTGTAAAACATAAAGAAAAGAAGTATTTGATATTTTAAAAGGGAATATTTCATTTTAAGCACACAAAAAATCCGCTCAATATTCAAAAACGAGAATTTTTGTTTTTTAAAAATTATTGTGTTCATAACTTTTCGATAAAGAAAAAAAAGGGCTGAAATTCACTGCTGAAATGTCATTACAGATTTTCATCTCAGTAAAAGTATTGCAGAGGCCTTCGACATAGTACATTCTTTTAGTTATTTCTAACTTCTGCATTTGTTCTGCGAATATGGCATAAGATATAATGTTTTAAATTTGGTAAGAAAATTTCGCAAATGGAAATTATATAACGATGGAAATGATAGTTTTAGAAAATAAGAGTTTTAAAGTCTCGGGGATAAAATATAAATTGTCCTCTGTTCTAAGAAATTATTCTCTATCGATCATTATTTTTAAATTTAATAGTTCCAAGTATGCTTGAGGAAAGACATATAAAATGGAGACTCACGTTTTAACTTTTATAATTCATGAAACATTTTCATGTTAGAATTCACTTATGAAAGAAGTATATAATCAAGTTATCTTAAAATGTATACCAAGATACTTAATATCCAAAATTTCTACTTCATGCGAAAGCAATTTTAATTAACCTTTTTTGTTAAAAACATCAGAAGATATAAGCTTAGTTTATAGAATAGTTTTATAAACTGAATTAGATCTCTTATATTATAGTTAAAGAAGTTATAAAATAGTTTTATGAAATAATGAAGAGGCAAAATGGTTTTCTACTTTGCTCTACTAGATAGAATTTCTACTTTGAAAATATATAAAAATTTGTTTGCAAGCGTCTTAGATAAAACAAGCAAAAATTAATTATAAATCTATATACACACCAGTTGTTTCTACCAATAAAAATATATTACACACGTTGATATGAAAGTGTCTGGAAGAAAAAAATAAAAGTTTACCTTCTAATAATGTCCCACTTTGGCACTGTCGGTTTTTTTCCGTTTAAGCTCTTCTCTTTCCTTCTAGTTCATTTTTCTTTATTAATTTGTCAACTGTATTTTTACTTTCAAATTAATTCTAACGTAGAGTTACGTTTCTCAATAACGGTCCTCCGGATAGAAAAAATTCAGAGTCCGACGCGATTTATAATTTTGGCAGCGCGCCAAACTCAGTAGAAGTAAACAGCTAAACAGAAAAGTACCAAAATGCGTCAAAAAAATAAAGAAAAAAAGAAAAGAGCTAAGCAATGATAAGTAATCCTACGTTAATAACCCGCTGTAGTTTCGTTAGAAGAGACTACATGAAATATTTTAATTTAGACGATTTACTTGTCTTTAAAGATGTATTATGAAAAAACCTCATACTATCAGTTTTTTTACTGATAAGGGCGTAATTTAAGACTTTTTGGTTAAAGTGAAGAACCAACTTCTTTACTTTAATCGGCTTTTTAAGTTGCTGAGCCTTATTTGATCACAACTGCTTCTTAACTCCTTAGCGATCGCATACTTTTCAAGAAAACGGTAATAAAAGTGCGTATGTTTTTTCCGGAGGATTCCATTTATTTCTTGATCTGCCATATCTAGTTTAAAAAAAGCGCAACCCCAATTACATTATAAATAGTTTAGTGCTGCCATCTGGTATGTAAAATAAGAAATTAAATTTTTATTACGAGTAATAAAATTTAATTTCTTATTTTGCATACATTTCTTATTTTACATTATTATTTTCGATTAAATGAAATGGATTGTTTAATCTTTTTGGTGCGTTACTTTGAATCACTCCAGCCCGAAAATATCACGTGCATGAGAAATTAAAGGCGAAATCTCACCCTATAATTATGACGGGAGCGAGAAGGAAGGGGTTATATACTGGACCATTTAAGTCTTTGACCATGGAGCTCCAACAACTTTAAATTCCGTGGTCCTTGAAATCGAAAATTTGAAAAATTATGACATCAGAATTCAGGCTTCTCCATAGACGAAGCGTCGGGGGCGCACCGGGGGCACGTACCTCCCCCCCCCAAACTTAACTTGAAATGAATTAAAACGTTAATAGAAGTTCAGTTGAAATCAGAAAATTGTAGAAACATTTTAAGAAAGTTATTGTTTTCCCTCTTTTTCTGACTGTGAAACTGAAGATTCCGATTGTGTCTTTAGCTTTAACATAGTTTTTAACAATGATATGATTCATAAGGAAAATTCAATGCTATATATTTTGTTTTATTCTATTTATATCATATATTTAATTTTCTCATTGTATAACTTTAGAATACACTTCATACATCAAATCTATTGTTATTCAATTGAAAAAAAATCATAATATTTCATGTTTTAAGGAGAGTCCGGCAGCCAATGCGTTGAGGAGGGCCCAACTGAATACAATTCGTGGCCTCTCCCCGCCCCCCAAAAAGTTAGAAGCACGCTACGCCTATGGGCTCCTTAAATGGGGTTAAACATGAGGGAGCCAACTAGTATCGACGTAATTAATCAGTTCGTCAGGTTGGTGAGCATTAGGCAGGATTTTTGTGACTGTGGGCGGTAATTCCCACGCGCCCAAAGTGCATTTTCAACTAATAAATTTTGAAAATGCATTTGTTGTTTGCTACGTAAGACATTATTAAATCTCAGACTTTTTAGTTAAATATTGTAGTAAATATATTCTAGTTTAATTAATTTAAATTACATTCACAAAATTTAACACCGCTGTAATACAGTGCTGGCCACCCAAATTGCAACACCAAGAAAGACAAGAGATATCACAACAAAATTTATTTTGTAGATAACATGTTGACCAAGTATCAAATGATTAAATTTATAGACTTCTGTGAAGTGGGGTTCCTGCCAAAATCAGTAGCCAGAGTAGCCGCCATTGTTGGGGATCACTGCTGCCACACGCCTCGGCATTGATTCAAAGAGACTTTGGATGAGTTCTTGGGGTACAGCAGACCAAGCAGCTTCCACACGTTGCCAAAGTTGATCTGCTGTGGCAGCTGGGGATGGAATCTGGGTCAATCGTAGAGCAACCATGGACCACATGTTTTCTATCGGCGAAAGATCCGGAGAGCGAGGCGGCCAGGGAAGCAATTCAATCTGGCGATTGACGAAGAACCGTTGGACAATGCGTGCCACTTGTGGTCGCGCATTATCCTGTTGAAATATGGCTGTGGGTAAGCCCTGAAGGCAAGGAAGGACAACTGGCTCCAACACCTCGGAGATGTAGCGCTGGCTGTTTAAAGTACCGGCAATGCGTACTAGAGGTGTGCGAGAGTGATATCCAATACCGCCCCATACCATAATACCCGGTGCAGGACCAGTGTGGCAGTGCATAACGCAGCTGTTCAGCATCCTCTCTTCACGGTGTCTCCAGACTCGAATGCGACCATCGTGGTGTTGCAGACAGAAGCGTGACTCGTCAGTAAAGACAATTTCATTCCATTCTGCCGTCCACATCCTTCTGCCATCGCACCATTGGCGGTGGAGACGTCTGTGGTTCTGCGTCAAGGGTAGACAAAGCAATGGACGTCTTGCGGACAGACCACTCTGCTGTAACCGGCGTCGAATGGTACACGCAGACACTGGATGATGCGTTACAGACTGCATGTGCTGTGCTATGGTTCGTGATGTGACTGAGCGATCCGACACTGCCATGTGCACAATTTGCCTGTCATCACGTGAAGTGGTGCGCTGAGGGGGATGCGATAGAACACGCCGGTCCGTCGTACCCTCCTGCATCCAACGATCACATATCCGCATTACAGTTGTTTGGTTTCGTCCAACACGACTACCGATTTCCCTGAAAGATAATCCACAATCTCGGTAGGCCACTATCCTTCCTCTGTCGAACTCGGATACTTGATCAAAAGATGATGGATGTTTTCGACGAGGCATAATTGATCGTTTTTTTTTGAAAAAAACACAAGAAAAACACAATTGCCGAACTTGAAATCGTCGAAATCTCCAAGCCTTAAATAGCGCTTTGAAGTGGCGCCACAGGCGCGCGTGATGTGCGTCTGTGCTGAAATTCTAATCATTTGGATATCTCACCTCCGCTAATGCATGTTGTAAATTTCATGTTATTTGCATGTTTCCTTCAGGGTGTTGCATTTACTGTGGCCAGCAGTGTACTTAAGTCTTAGATTTCTTAAATCCCACGCACTGGGATAAAAATACAATCTTCCCTCTATCGAAAAATCGATTCTGCTGCGTTATCGTCCTTATCGAAATGCATTAAACATCATCCTCATACTCAGAGCACGAACTGTCGATTAAATATCATATTTAAGAACGACGGGATGAAATGACGTCCCCACAGCAGAGACAGTAAATGCCATAATGAATAAGCCGAATTCTGATTTATTATCACAGGTACCAGAGTTCATCTCGATTAAATATTCATTAGGGTAAAGTGTTTTGATAATTAATTGCTAATTTTCTTAAAGTTATATCATCCGTCAACCGTATTTTTAAGACGCCGCAATATTTTAAGAATGATATCTATATTATTCGGAGCCTATGACGCATGTAATGAACAACGGACTGTGAGTAATATGGACCTCTAAAGCACGGCTTCATTAATATCATGGCATGATGTTTCGTTAAGAGCGTATTACATTATGGGAAAAATATATATGTTCACAATTTTTATAGAAAATAAAAACTGACTACCGTTAGTCAAGTGCTGTGATATGTTTAACTAAATGAATGTACATTATTAATGTTTTTTTTTGTGATAGGCACAGGAGGTGCAGATGAACCCCATTTTCGTATGGACTTATAATGTTTTTTTTCTATAAAGAAATGTTATTCAGTTTAATTGGCAAGATACATTAATTTTAATTATGTTAACTATTTTAAAGCAATACCTAAGTACCATTGTAAAAAGTTGTGTATAGTTCTAAACATTTGTAAGTATTCTTTATTTCTCGTTAGTTTATATTTGTGTTAAATGTAAAGTTTATATTTGTGTTAAATATAAACTAACGGTATTAATTGAACGATGCGTTTAATTTAACGATGGTATTTACTGTTATTGAGCTTTAGATTTCAACACTTGAGCCTTTGATGATATTTTTTTGAAAATTTTGGCGATATTGGCGATAAATTTCGCAACTGCTTGGGTGTCCCGAGAGCTAATGAGATTTAGGGTCTGTTCACATAGGAGTCCATTGCGTTGCGTTAAGGAAAAGATGACGTTGAGACGAAATCAAACCAATCATAGGCGTTAAAAATTTCATTGCTAATCGTTTGGAGGCATATGATTGGTTTATTTTCGTCTCAACGTCTTCTTTTCCTTAACGCAACGCAACGGACTCCTATGTGAACAGGCCCTTACCTAGATAGCGTGGTTATCGAGTTCCGTTTATAGAATTGATAGAATGTCTCCAAGGGTATATAAGAAGGCCGAACTTTGGCCCTTAAGTTTCTACAACCCTGTATTTAATCTTTCGCCTTTTTTCGTATATGAACTGCTACAAGTCATGTCACCGGGTGGAATGCGCTTGAACCCCACACTTGGTGACGAAAAATTTTTGGCGTAAAATCGCAAAATGTGGTAACCCCTTCAAACCAAATACATCGCAAAACATGGCTTCTTTGCGCATGCGCCTGGTACATCACGTTTTTTTCGGCCAATAGGCTTTAGTGAATTATGCCATAATAAAATTTTTTGCCAGTTAACTCAAATCATTTGATTGTTAATTTTCTGTTATACGTCATTGCATTTTTTACCATGTTTTTTTTAATTCGTTTTCTTGTTTGTTTGTTTGTGTATTTGTCCAGTACAAATCTTGCAATCGATTTTTAACTTGCCGACTAGCTAGACATTTGAAACTTTTAGAATAGTTCAGATCACGATTACAATGCATTCTTTTAATACTTTTAGCCATCTTTAAGAAGAATTAAATTCATTTTCAGTTAATTTTGTTTTGTAGAATAGTGCAGCCATCTATCGGCTCGGGAACGAAAATTTGAACGCAAGTTAACTTCCAATTAATTTCATTTTCTTTCAAGTTGATGGGATAATTCATCAAAAAAAAATTTAAAAAGTATTTATTAAGACATAGAATTGTCAAGTTTATATGATTCAACAGAAAATTTAAAAACATGGTATATTAAAAATTTCTTTTATCTTGTAATTATGTTAGTATTAGAACAGAAATCAAATAAAGTTAAGATGTTTTACACTCACGTTCCTCTACCATCCAACACATACCAGCCAACACATACTGCTTTCTCTCAGCCCTTTTACAACATTCGTTCTCGCGGAACAACTAGAGCCATATGTTGAACTTTTTTGACACAGATAAAAACTCTAATATATACATTAACACATCTGTGAATTTCCAGTTTCTACCTTGAATACTTTTTTTGTATAATTTTTAAAATGTGTCAAGTTTATTAGGACACCCTGCATGTTTATGCCACTGACTCACGTAAGTCGTTCACCCCAAGTAGTCTTGCTCTGAGTTATTCATGAATTATTTATCACCTAAGCAACAAATTATCAAAGAATAACTCAAATCTTTGCTAATAATATATTACTGTAAATCTATACTTCTCTAAGAAATCAATACCGTCGGTAAAAATTTCAATCTATATCATTTAGTCCAAATGTATATTACTTGGAAAATTACAGTTTAATCATTCTTACTTACAAACTTTTAAAAAAGTGTACATTTCAAACCTTGGTTTTTTTAAAATATTCAAATGGCAAAAATATTCTGCGCATTCGAACTTAAAGTTAGGAAAAATAAAGTTTAGGTTATGTAAAGCGAATATAAATTTAATTTAATTTTGTTATTAATGTAGAAATAAGTAGAATAATGCATGTAAAAATATATAATTTATTTTATACCACGGGGAAAATTGTATAATTACTCACAATAAACATAAAAGGATTTAAAAAAATAATCATTAATACTTGTAAAGAGTTACGTAGAAACCAGGCAACCGTAACTTCTCTTAAAAGACTTTCTGAAACTGATATATAATAAAAAAATTAAAAGATTGTTTACGTCATATACACAGTATATATTCTTCCTGCACAGTATTTATGTACAGTTTTTATACACAGTGTATATTATCCCTCCTATGATATCCAGTTTGGAAGAAAAATAGTCCATTTACATATATTTCTCACAAAAAATTCGCCTGTCTTAGCAGCCAAAAGTTGTGAGAAAAAATGGGTTCAAAATACATTTTAGAGTGGAAATTTTTCAAAATAAATTCTGATATATTTTAGTTTCGGTCTTAAAAACTAACATATCTATGGCTAATCTACTACTATAAGACGTAACCGTAACACATGAATAGTTTATTAAAAGAGGAAAAACTTTTGTTTTAATATTAATAAAAATACGAGACCCCTCTTTTTAAACTTTGTGCGCGGTATGTATTATTAATATATTTATTTTATAGTATCTGCAGTTTTATATTATTAAAAAAATATTCTTTAGTATTACGTTATTTGATTGCGTCCAGTTTTCTATTTTCTATGATTTTTTTTTGCTTAAAATTCATCATTTTTAATGTTCAATATAATAATGGATAGATATTATAAAGATTTAAATTATTTTTTCTGTAGATTCAATTTATGATAGGAATATAAAAATATGACGGTTTATTCTCCTTAATACATAAGGAGATAGTTTCATGTATGATAAAAAAAAAGAAAAAAATCCGCATGTCAATGTGGCACAAAGTTTGGATTCATCGCTCTCGTCAGCCAACTCGCTTCCAGTATCTCTCAAAATATCAACGATTCGAAGAATCAAGTCTGTGTAGGGCTAATACGCCGAGCTGTTTTTGCTTCAAATAAGCTGGTGAGGTCGTTGATATTATCCACTGAAGTCGGTACCGCATGTTGTTTCACTGTAGGACAAATCGTAATATCCATAGAATTCATTGAAGTCGCCATTTTGTTTGGAGTTTAACTAAATTGATAAGTAGTAGAAAAATGTGTGATTGCTGTCCCTAGAACAACACTGTTACATATACGTAGGATTAAGATCCTCGTAGAACCACAATACAATAATAGTTGAGAAAAGACAATCTCAAAGGAAGTAGAAAAGGAGATACAGAATAACAAATACAAAATAATTATTTATGAAATGTGGCAGTAGATTTTGGACATACAAATTCAGAAAAAATACCCCAAGCAAGAGAAATTCTTAAAGAACTTGGCAGTATTAAAAAAAAACGAGCAGCGAGAAAAAAAAAACCTAAATCCATGAACTCACCATCGGTTTAATGACAACCGACAGTGATTAAAAGTATAAACTGAAAAGGTATTAAAATTATCTTTTTTATAGAATTATAAAGTTCCTTTAGTATCAGGATTTATTTAAATACTTAAATATTTTATAAATCTCGAAATTATATGATCTATTAAATTCTTATAATCTTTATTTCAAAAACTTATTAAAATTAATAATAGAAACTATACATTTTACGTATATAATGATATCTAGTTTTAAAAAAAGAAAATAATTTCTTTAAAAATTCTGTAACACAATTTACAAAATTAATGTGCACTATATACATTTAAAATAAAGATTTACAGTATCTATAAAGTATAAAAACTTTATACATGAACCATCAATAATGACATTCTAAGACTTAGAATCAGTATGACTTAGAATCTAAGTCATACTGATTCAAGATTTATCCTACGAACGGCGAGATGCGTTTATCCACCCACAGGTTAGATAGTGGTAACCCCGTGGGAGCAGTAGCGTCCACAGAAATTTTCAAAGGAGGGGGTTATAGTCCAGTCAAATTAGGTTTTCATTTCGCATTAAATGAAGGGGTTGAGATTTTTTCAGGAATGTGTAGGGGTTGGTCCCCTGAACAACACCTAATAAAGTCCCCTCGATTTCAGTCGCCGCGGGGATCCAAAGGTCACTTTTTTCAGTTTTCGGCGTTTATCTCGAAAACAGGGTGTGGCACAGAAAATTGTCAAACCCAAAAATTAAAGCTTATAAAATTCCCTTCCAAATGGTGTATCCAGGTTTGTACCCAAGTGTTACCGTAGACGTAGACATAGACATGGTACATTAACGAGGCACCAGAGAACAGGGCTCCGTATCCTCGGTATGGGTAATTTTTTGTGGCTATATTTCATTTCTCGGGATTAAAAGAAAAGTGTTGACTTGAAAGTTAGAATAATAATAAAAATATTAATAATAATAATAATAATAAATAAATAAAAATAAATAATACTAATACTAGCAAAAAATAAATAAGTAAATAATGTGGCAGGTTTTATTTTAAAAAAAATTACGGTAGCAGACGATTAAGCAAAAATTAGTCTTGAGGTCGTCTTGAGGATAGTCTTGAGGTCGATCCATCAAAAAAACGCAGGTTAGAACCAGAAGCAACGGCAAATGTAAATTAATATTTAGAAGAGGTTCGAGGGAGAGTTAAGAAAGGGGAAGGAGACCAGGGTGAATAATCAAAGTGGCCTTAGGACGCCTATAGCATTCCCTTGGGTCGTAGCCCGGGAGGTTAGCTATTTCTTCGTTGTCTATTGAATATAATCTTTTGTAGAAGTTAGATGCGAGATCTTTAATGTGTTGCCGAATGGGTTCGATTCTCATATCCCTGTGAATAAGTACGTTTTTAAGGTACCAGGGTGCCTTCCTAATACCTCGGAGTGTTTTATTTTGAATTGTCTGCAATCGCTGGATATGGGTGTCAGCCGCTGAGCCCCAAACAGGAACGGCGTACAACAGGATGGGACGCAGTACGGTTTTATACAAGTGTAGTTTGTTATCTAAACCCTTTTGATTCTGGTACAGGAGGTGGGCGATATACTTACGGGCTTAAAAAAAATTTCTAATGTTATGTTCAATATTTTTCCTCCACGTCAGTCGACTATCGAGGTAAATTCCTAGGTATTTGCCCTCTCTCTCAAAGTGAACCAGTTGATTGCATACTGTGACCGGAGGAGATGGAATTCTATTGTAACTGAAAAAAATAGCTTCAGATTTTGAAGGACTTAACTTGAGCCTCCACCGTTCGAACCATCGTTCAAGAATTCCAATATGTCTCTGTAGGAACTTGTGCATATATTTAACATTTTGATGCTTAGGTAGTATTGCCGTGTCATCCGCAAACATGGCTAGTGTAGTGAATGGAGAGTTAGGAATGTAATTCATAAAAATATTAAAAAGGATAGGTGCTAACTTAGAGCCCAAGTGTTACCGTTTTCGAGATATGAGCTGTTCAATATGAAATTTTTTCAAAAAAAGTGGTAGTGGTTCAGGTATCTCGTCAAACTTCCTCTTCTAACTCTTTCCCCTTCCATTTCTCAGAAAACTCGAGAGATAGAGAAAGTTGTTGAGCGAAAGATTTCCTTCAAAAATCTATGAAGTTATGCTAATTTATCTTCACCAGGTAAATAGTTAGAGCGTTTTGAAGTTTAGGGGTACTTTTCGACATTTTGCTACTAAAATGCTCGTCACTCAAGTGTTGTTTCTAAGGTCAGTAACTCTCTTAATCACTTTGTGTGCTGTTTAATTAGATACGTATAGTATTCATAACCCATATAAATTATAAATTATGTATACCTGTACGTATAATGTATATCTCATAATATACAGAAGAACACGAGAGGATAATGAGAAAAATCAAAAAGTCAGCACTGTCTGATACTTTCTCAAAATGCAATCAACTGATCAATGTGAAGAACAGTTTCACGGTAATCCATGGCGGAGAATAAAGTGGAACACCAACACCACCTTCGCCTCCATCTGCAATCAATATGTATCGTACATAATCAACCATTACGGCAGCAGTTCAGCTGTGGTTTTTGATGGTTATGAAGACACGAACTGCACGGAAAGAGACGAACAACATCGGAGAGAATCAAGTAAAACATCAGTGGATATTGACTTCAATAAGAACACGGTGACTATTGTTCATCAGGAAAACTTCCTTTCCAATGAAAGGAACAAAACCAAGATCATTACTATGTTAGTTCAGGCCGTGGGTGCAAGAGGTATACAGTCTACTACAGAAAAAGGAGATGCTGACTGCAGTATTGTCAGAGGTGAGTGGCAAAACACCTCTCATTCAACTGTGGTGATAGTAGATAGGTAAGACCTGCTCGTCTAACTTGTGTCACTCACCCCACGAGACACGAATGTGTGTTTCATGAAGGCCGGACGGGGCAACACAGAAGACAGGCTCTACTCTTCCCAACATCTTCAGGTCTTATCATTCAGACAGTACATTCTCTGCATCCATAGTTTCTCAGGATGTGACACTACGTCAGCGATTTACGGTAAAAGCAAAGCAGCAATAGTACAATGTTTCCAGCGGAATGCCAATGAAACAACAAACATCGCCAAAGTGTTTTATGACTCCAAATCTTCACCAGGAGACATTACTGGAGCTGAGGAAAGAATGTTCCTGCTCATGTTCCAGGCCCCGCCAAATGAGCATGATCTCAATCACCACAGGTACCTTTCATTTTTCTTTGCTCGTACTGACCCCATTAAGTAAATTTAATAATTCATATAATTCATTAATATTCAATAATACATTATACACTATCCGGCCAAAAGTATCCGGACACCCCCCTAAAGAAGTGGATCTAGCAGGTGACGTAATTTGATGCGTAACCGAAAGCTATAAAAGTATTGGTAGTGGTTTGTAAGGTCATATTTATGCGTTTGTGAGACGATGAGTAAGTAAAAGGAGCTTAGTGACTTTGATCGTGGCATTATAGTGGGATGCCACCTTTGTGGGAAATCAGTTCATGAAAATTCGGACATTCTACAGAAGCTAAAATGATAGTGAAGACTTTGACTTGTTTGAAACTTTTTCCGAAGTATCAGATTGACGGCTTTTAATATACAGGAAAGCAGTTGATGAAATAAATTGCATATAATATATTTAATGTGACTGTTGTTTGAACTTACTTTTGATAACCATTTTTTGATTATATGAACAACTTTTATACATTTTGGTTTGTTTTCTTACTTTCTCCTTTGTACTACAAGTGTTCTTCTGTATATTATGAGATATATATTATACGTACAGGTATACATAATTTATTATTTATATGGGTTATGAATACTATACGTATCTAATTAAACAGCATACAAAGTGATTAAGAGAGTTACAGACCATGGAAACGAAACTTGAGTAACGAGCATTTTACAAGCAAAATGTTGAAAGAACCCCTAAACTTCAAAACGCTCTAACTATTTACTTGGTGAAGATAAATTAGCATAACACTATACATTTTTGAATGAAATTTTTCGCTCTACAACTTTCTCTATCACGAGTTTTCTGAGAAATGGAAGGGGAAAAAGTTAGAAGAGGAAGTTTGACGAGATACCTGAATCGCTACCACTTTTTTTGAAAAAAATTCGTATTCAACGGCTCATATCTCGAAAACGGTAAACTTCGGTGCAAACATGGATATACCATTTGGAAGGGAATTTTATAAGCTCTAATTTTTGGGAATGACATTTTTCTTTGCGACGCACCGTTTTTGAGATAAAAGCCAAAAACTGAAAAAAGTGACCTCATAACCCCCCCCCCCCCGCGGCGCCTGAAATCGAGGGGACTTTATTATGCGTTGCTCAGGGGACCATCCCCTACACATTCCTGATAAAATCTCAACCCCTTCATTTAATGCATGATTCGCCGCCATTTTGAGCTAATTTGACTGGACTATTACTATGAAAGAGTAGTTTTGAGCAATCAGTGAAAAGCGTAAACCTAATTAAATAATTTATTTAATCAGAACCAATGGGGGGGTTACAACCCCCCCACCTTGCGTACGCCACTGCGTGGGATAGCATCGGCTTGAAATCGGTCGTCTCAGTACGAAGGATAGCAACAGCTACGTAGGACTCAGGTTAGCGGACTTACCACAGAAATCCTCCTTCGACGTTGGAGTAGCCTGCATGGACCAAAACAATATACAAACAATAAACGAACAAACAATATACTTGAAATCGGTCACTCAAACTTAAGGCGGAAAAGGACTTGGAACTCAAAACTGTCTATAGGAAGTGAGTGTTAAAATTTTTGCGAAAAACTACCAGAAATTGGCGACATTTCTTTCAGGAAAAGGTGGTAGGTAGATATATATATATATATATATATATATATATATATATATATCATGAAGCTACTAAAGGAGGAGCAGCTCCGTATTAGAAAAGTGTCTCCCATTTGATCGCCACCACTAGGTGGCGCGCACGCCTGTAGTGATGCCGCTATAACACGGAAACCATACGCTTTAATATGTATTTTTCGTATTTTTCAAAAGAAATGTCTTTTTATCTTAAGAGCGATTTTTTATGAATTTTTTTATTCAACTTAACAATTAGAAATTACCACTACTCTCCCTGAAGCCCTGCTGACCCAGCTAACAAGAAACGGCCCTGTGCCATTCCTTCTAGTAACTTTTAATTGTTTGTCCTGTTCTTTGTTCGCTTTGTCTCTTTTTCCTCACGTTTTACCTTTACTTGAACTATCGAAGCTTTTTGTTTACCCCTCTTTCTATTTACCTTCCTACTTTCTTTTTTTATTGATCACTGAAGTCTTATGCATTGCTAAATCATCCTACAGTGGAGGACCCTGCCCGTGTACTGTACCGCTACTCTTTATGATAAGCGTAATTGATAATACTTTTCAGCGATTATCAATGTATACATAAGAGTACCGTAGTTACCGCTACTCTTCCTGAAGACCTGCTGACCCAGCTAACAAGAAACGGCCCTGTGCCATTCCTTCTCGTAACTTTTCGTCAATTTCATTAATTACATTGAACAGAAATGATAAATTTATATTAATATAATTTTGAAGGAGCTACCTGTCATGGACTAAACTTGTGAGAGATCTATGGGAAAGATTATTTTACATATTTGAATTATGACGAATTTTTACTCAAAACTGAGAATTTAAATGGATTTTTGAAATTCTATTACTCATTGGCGCACTTAGGATTTTATGTTGGGGTGAGCCACGCTTAATGAAAGAAAATATTTTAACGCAAATTCAATAAAATAGATCGGGGGACATTATAAAAATTTATTTAAAGAATAAAATCCAGTTTTCTTTTCTTTTTACAAAGCTGTGTAGTTACTTCAGGCTGGATTACATTAATCTCTCTGTGTACATTTACCAAAGCCAATCCATTCAATCACAATTTTGTCAGGGTAGATCTTAAATAGGTTTTGAAAATTCGTAAAGTAGACAATGACATTTCCCTGACCTTTTATAGATCTCACTACATTCATAAATTGCGATTTTTAATGTCCAAATTGCTCCAAAATAATTTCTGACAACTATTAAGAAAAAGCATGCGCCTTGAGTCACTGTTTCAGAAGAAACATCAAAATTTAAAGTTGGTTGAAATTTTAAATTCAATTTTTTTAAAGCGAAATTTCAAATCTTTTGGAAATTTTGATGCGTTTAGATAATCAGCGTTCCAGGTCACGAATTAATCATAACAAAATGAGTATAAATAAATAAAATACTCATACTAATATTTAAACAAAGAAACATTCCAGTAACACGAAACCATCTGCAAACGTATCGGAAATTAATGCAGAAATATACTTTTTATTTTTATCATTGCCTCGATCACCTTATCCATTATCGCGCATTTATTTTCGATATGAGTTTTATACTTTATTTATATGTAAGCGCATTTAATTATCCGTATTTCCATCTCAAAGGATGGTCCGAATAACTCTTACGTCGAAAATACTCCATTTTATAAGAAGTGAAGAAAGGATTGTTGAATTTCTGCAAAATTCATCGATTTCGGGTAAAAATAAAATGCTCTGAAATGAAAAATAAAGTGACGCTCTTCTTAAAAGTTTCAACAAATGGTAGAAATATCGGAGATCAATACGTGTTTGAAAGTTGGCCAACTAGTTTTTTTTTCCCCCTGAATGATACTTTCGGGCTTAGTAGAAGTTCTGGCGACCAAAAGAAAATGAAAAAAAATTATAATCAAGTGAAAGGCAGTAAATATATGTATTAAATAAGTAAATCAATTTTATACATTAGTATGAAATTGAGTTGCCTATTAACTTATTTACTTTATTCGATTGATTAGGTTGAGGATTCAGTAAACACTTTTACCGTGTAATGAAAAGTTTGAATCCTTTAATCGCAGTTACCAGTTTTACTTTAAGGTTATTTTAAACTAAAATTTAAAATTTTATGATTTGGTTTGGAGACTCTACACGGGAAATCTCTTAAAATAAACCGCACTGAATTGCGGTGATTATATTATAGAATACTATCTGAAAACACGTACTTCGCTACGGAATACATTCAAATTAAATACAACGATCAATGTATACAATTGGTGTAACAAACAAAAGAAATATTTATAAAGAAATGTAACGGATATTTTTTGTAGACAAAGTAATGCAGAAGAAAATATTCAAATTAAATCTAATAGAGCATACTAAAGATTATAGTACAGTTTGAGAAATATATCTTTTACTGTATTTTAATATTTTTTTGGATAATGTCCAATCATCTGCCGCATTAGCGAGAAATGTTTTTTTCTCTATTTCTTTATTATGCACGTGATGATAAATTAGTTTAAAGTGCCAGAAAAAGAAATCACGTGATCAGCATTTAATTAATGAAATTCTATAAATTAATATTTAAAAATTCACCAAGGAAAAAGGGAGGAAAGATTCGACAAAGATTTCATTTTAAAGAAATTTTTATGATCTTTCTCGCGATATAAATTTTATAGCCATCAGATTATTATTTTAAATGCAAACTTGAGGAAAGTTACAAAAACAGCTTAAAAATTTAATTAAAAAAATATAAGAAGAATTTTTGAAAAATCTTTCTTAGTGCACCCCTACACTATAAGAAGAATAGCCATGCAAAATTTCAGCTCTTTACGTCCAGTGGTTTGGTCTGTGCGGTGTCTGCCATTCAGTCATTCAGTCAGTCAGTTACGGATGTGATTTATATATATCGATATTTTATTTTATGCTGCATTTTCTTCCCATGTAATATAGTACCATAAGTACTTTTGGT
This sequence comes from Dolomedes plantarius, assembly GCA_907164885.2. NCBI lineage: Eukaryota > Metazoa > Arthropoda > Arachnida > Araneae > Dolomedidae > Dolomedes > Dolomedes plantarius. Next base: position 46,848,465 of record OU015493.1, on the reverse strand, counting down.
CTATTTATCTAGGAATAAGATTTTCAGTGATTTTTCGTATCTGAAAAGATATATCAATATATCATGGCAAGGTATTTGTCTATACGATATTTCGTTCCACGTTCCTTTATTCTATTTTAATTAAAATATATCAGAGGAGAAAAATGTGTTCAATATTTTTAACACGAGCAAAAATAAAAAAAAAATACTTCTCTGCTAACAAAACTACCGCGGGTTATTAACGTAGGATTACTTATCGTTGCTTACCTATTTTAGTATTATTTTTTTTTGACGCATTTTGGTACTTTTCTGTTTAACTGTTTACTGCTACTGGGTTTGGCACGGTGCCAAAATTATAACTCGCGACGGACACTGTATTTTTTGATTCCGGAGGACCGTTATAGAGAAACGCAATCCTACGCTAAAATAAAATTACTTACCACTAAACAAAATTTGACCTGATAGTAAAATGATATTTTAGCTTTTCAGGTGACTAAAATTTGCTTGAATAGATGACCTTATTTAATTGCACATAGGTATAAATAATTGGGTGGCCCCTTCCAATTTTTAATGTTTATTCCTCTCCTCAAACTGGGTATAAACCTTCACTGATTCAATTTATTTATAATAATAATTCGTCATGACCAAAAATAAGTTCAATGGAATGAACAGTCTCGTCTAGAGAAATATAAAGCTGGAAATTTAAACGAAATCAACTGACGAAACCAAACATTAGATATATTTTTATACATTTAATTCAAAAACTTTTATATTTCCTCCGCAATTTCGGAATAACACTTTATATTCCTCTCTATCTGTGGAACGTGCATTAGCATATGAATTCCCTTAGACAAACTCTACGGAAACATATCATCTCTAGTGATTCGATTTAAATTGCCCTAGTAAACCTTAAAGCACATTATTCTTTTCAACAACTGGGGCAGAAAATATTCCATTTCCTGATATATTTTGAAATTATTCACAATTTCTCAAATCATTCAGTTTCGAAATAAGCATTATAAATATATATAAATATATAAATTTTTTTCTCAATGAGTCTCTGAATATTAACTTCCGAACAATCTAGGGCAGTAACATGTAAAAAATATTTTCAAAAGTTAAAAAAAAAAAAAAATTCTTTTCAATTTTTTTGTGGTAAATCTTGAATTGAGTCATAAGAGTTTTTTAGCATTTCTCCAGGGTAAAGCCAAATGATTGCGATCTGTTTACATTGAAACTTAAAAATTTTAGTTACAAAATGTAGAATAGCAAATAAAATTTATATTTTGTATTTTAGATATATTTGAATACATTTTCCAATATCAGTTGCAATGTCTAAAGGGGCATTTTATAAAAATTATATATTTCATTCTTAATATTCTCAAAAGAATGTCCCTAAGGATATCTCAACAATGGAGTAGCTACGACCTTAACAAAGGGTATCTTAAAAATTCAAAGTTTTATATAAAAATCGAAGTTATGTGTAAAATAAATCACCAAAAGCAAAGAATACCGATAAAGATAAAAATTCCCTTATAGCTATATAAACATGCTACTGATTATTTCTTGCAGAGATAAATATGGAAGCCACTGGGAGATTTTTCTTATCGTATTGTATGTTTAAATCTTTAGTATAATATATATTTTTAATGTGAAGGTTATTTATATATTTTATTTTTGAATTCAATAAACTAAAGAACAATATCATACGAACTAACAATAGTTTAATTGAAGAATTTTGGATGTAGAAGTTTTGAAAATATTGAAGACTGTTGGTGTGTCTGATACAAAACATTGAGTAAACCGTAACCTGTCTTCTAACGAGATCTTTTTAGTTCCATATAAAGAGGCCACAGCATTGCGGGCATCAGTGATAATTTGACAATTTCGAATATAAGAGAGAAATTTGTTTGAACAGAAATTTATTTTGCTAGTGGAATTAATTATATTTTGTATGTGAGGAGTAGTGTTTATGAAATGAGGAATTTGCACATGTGGGGAAAATGCTTATTTCTATTTTTAATTAACAGATTGGTTATTAAATTGTTCGAAAACATCAATTAAAACATACATGTAGATCTAAATAATAAAAATTTTAAATTTAAAATAAGCGAAAAGTGTTGAAAAATCATGTGACCTCAAAACGCTACGTGATTGGTTCTGACGTCACTATGCCCCATTCTTCAATGTTTACATTTTTTCTAGCACGAGATTCTACGTTTCCTTCTCTTAAACTAAAATTTTAAAATCATATTTTTTTTCTAATTTGGTTTAATTTTTCTAATTTTAGTTTGTGGCTATTGTTTATTCCCCCTTTTTTTAAAATTATATTCTATCGTCATCTTTATTATGTTTTATTTCTGTTTTGTTTACAATGGCGTTATTACCCGGTTTTGCAAAAGGGCAATCTGACAACCTGCCTAAAATGGATTCATTTGCAGTGTTTTCCTTTTTGGGAAATAATCGAAGTTTTATGGGAGCAGAAATACGAGGATTTAAAGCTCAGAGGTATGTATATATTTGTTTGCATTTATTATTCTAGTTATGTAATGTAGATTGGAGAACGCTGACGTGCGTTGTACTTTACACAAAACTTTAGAGTTAGACATTGTTTATGCATATTATTAAATTAATCTCGTACTCTAAAAGTTTAATATACAGCTTCTATTATTATTCATTCATAGTACATGTTTAATTTTGTAGAATTAATTAGCACTGCAACATTACAAGTAGTGTCTGTTATAGGATATTTAGTAATTTTAATTGTCTATTAAAAAGTTGACAGAAATTAAAAACACTACCAAATTTACGAATGTGTTCAGTGTTCTGCATTCATGTCATAGAAATATATGTATTTTAAATGGTAAAGGAATTATAATAAATCTGAACTATGCGTGATAATTAAACTTTTGACTAATCACATATTAAGTGGTGCAAAGAAACAAATGTTTACTACTCATACTAATTTTAAACAATCCTCTAACTCCATAATTTTGCGTTTTAAAAACACATTTTTAAATTAATGCTTTAGTACTTAGAAAGTTACTTTTACTTAGATCTGGACGAGAAGGCTATGGAGATAATGCTGTAGGATATGTTCAGGTAAAAAGGGATGGAGACATCTGTACAGTCAATGCAAGGGTGACACCAGAACATAATGCCACAAAAAAGACAGTGTGGAACTCAAGTTGAATGAAAAGGAAGAAAATGTCCTTTCCGTCCAATGCAATGATTGTGCACCATCTTTGGGTGAGTTCCTTTATGTATTATATTTAATTTTATCTAAAATTTTGGGGTAAATACAATAGACCATTCATGGTTAGCTTTCCCCGCTTTAAGTCATTTATAAATAATTAGTAATATTTCAGCAGTTATAAAAAAATCTTTTTAATACAATACTTTATACATTTTATGTAAAAAACTAGCACCCAAAAATAGTGTAAAAAGATCAATTAAAAATAAACTTACAAAATAATTAATATATTTTATGCTTTTGTCACATTTTGCACACAAATTGTATTTATTTTATAATTTCATCATCTACCCCCAACCCAGCATCTGGTGAATTCCATTGTAACGGACGTTACATTCACACACAAAATAAATTATAAAAAGATTATGAGATGCATATTAATGCTTCAAAATAGGAGTACGTTATTTTTTCCTGATAAAACCAATACTAAAGATAAACTTGACAGGTTTCAAAATTTATTTCTGGTGTATTTAAGCTGCAAAAAAAATTCTTTAATGTAACGGATGTTACATAAAATGGAACATCATTTGTACTATAGCGTCATAAGATAAAAAAATCTGTGAATCTATTGTGTAAATTTGCTCAAAAATTTAAAAAATAACATCACAGGACATGCCTGTAATTTATTAGAACCTTGACATAAAAATTCAGTCATTTTTTATGTAATAAAAAATTTAAAAACTATTTGTAACAGACGTTACATATAATACATGATGTTGCAACTGTACCCTTAACTAGGCTATTTATATTCAAAACAGTCACAAACATGCATGCTTTTATAGTTTTTACATAAATATTAAATTTACTCCAATTAAATTCAGTGGCATAATTTACGTAAGTAATAAGGTATAAAAATGATAATTTTACTTGCTAAAAAAACTTACAAATAGATATTTTCCCATTACTTCCCCTACAAAACTAACTTAATGTAAGGAAAAAGCAATAATAGGTTCTAGTTCTAGAGGCCATAAGCTTTCCAATGATATATAACACTTAAGAATTTGTTTAAAATGATTTTCTTTCGTAATGGTTTCATGTTAGGTGGAATTCACCATCTGGAGAATATAAATTTGGCAAATAATCTGTATCACATTAAAATCCACAATTATAGCTAAATTAAAAAAATATTGAATGAAGATCCACTTACTGAGCATTTACAACTGTTTCAGCATCAAAGCTATTATCAAGTAACTGTATGTAATATACATTAAGAGTTGTATATTGCAAATCTCTGCTGTGAACAAACATTTCATAGACTGCTATCCAGAAAGCTAGTTTTTCTGAAGTTATTCAGGTATATTCGAAATAATTTAATCTGATAGAGATAATATGGTAATTTAACGATTTTCAATTATGGATGAAAGTTTATTCATTTAATGAACACAGAAATAAGTTAAAATCAGAAATAACAGCATTTTATTTGAAACATTTTTCATAAAATCAAAATTTTAATGCAAATAAACATTTTACAATGATTATTCAAGTGAATAAAATATGATATTCTCGGAATATAGTTTTCATTTTTGCATTAAATGCTAGTTTAAATTTAACCGACAATAGTTTGATTTTTGTTAACTAAATTGCATATTAATATTTCTGAGGGTTTCTATAAATATATATTTTTTACAGGTGAATGTAAACATGCTGTAGCTTTGCTTATGTGGCTTCATAGACGGAGTGAAGAACCAGCAGTGACGTCAGTTTCGAGTTACTGGAAGAAGTCAAAACTTTCTTGTGTAGGCAATTCAATAAAATTCATTAAAGGGAAAGATTTAGTAAAAAATAACTTGGAGCCTTTAATATCACAAGATGGCTCATTTCGAACAACAGTTGTTGAAAAAAGCAGACTTTTAGAGAGACAGGACACTGTTCTCACTAAATATTATAAAATGAAAGACCGGTTCTTTACCTGTATTTACCGCCGTGCTTGTGCAGCAAGGTACTATACAATATTTAAAATTTGCTTTAACACACTTTGACATCTTAAAAATAAAGAAAAAACACTAGACATCAAACTCAAACTACGCAACACAATCCAAACACCGAAGTAAACAAATTCGCTATGGAGCATTGTGACGTCACATGTATCCGCGTAGGAAAAGTAGCGTTTTTGAGATGAAGTAAATAGTGCGCGTTTAAAAACAAATTATGTTAACTTTTAGAGTTCTAAAACTAAAAAAAAAGATGCTTTCGATCATATTTTTCTATTGTCTATATCATAAATTCAAAATAAAAAAACGTGCAAATTCCTCATTGTCCTTCAGACGAAAAAGAGCTAAATATTTTTGTCTCAACCTAGATTACGGGTTAAACCGAGAAAATAAAGCTTGAAATGCCATATGTTTCTGAGACTTAACTTCTTGGTAAAACCAGGTATTTATGAAATGTTATGCAAATTATCTCTAAATTATGTTCTCTTTTACTATACGCATGACTTCTTTTTACCTCTTCAACTTTCATTTATGGGACTTTCAGCAGATTTATTTCCAGTTTTTAACTCATATGTACAAAATGAGAATAATTAATATTCATTTTTTGACATTGAAGACATATAGAATTCCCATAAAGGTATTTTGTGGCAGAGTAAGGACAGTTTTTCAAAATTGTTTTAAAAAATAATAGCATTATTTAAAATGCTGCACGCGCATTTAATATTTAAATACCGTATTTTTCGAAATAAAAGTTTACCAAATACAGTTGGCTCTCTGTTTAACGACGCTCTACTTAACGACGATCTCTATTTAAAGACGATAATTCCCATTCCCGGCCCCTCCGACGTTATGGGAAATGTTATTTTTTCACAAATTCTGTTTAAGGGCGATCTCTACTTAAGGACGATTTTTCACGGTCCCTTGAAAGTCGTTAAACAGACAGCCATATATGTATATAAACAATATGGTGCATTTCATTTTTTCCCTTAAGAATCAAAAGCTATAAATAAATACTTTAAAAAAAAGCATCTTCATGCCATCATTTCATGCTTTCGCATCCTATTACTTCGTTGGATGGTCTATAAATTTATAAATACATGGTGGTTCAGAATTATTGAGCACATTTCATGTTTGAAATAAATAAAGAACAAAATGAGATACGTACATGTTTATGTTTTCTTGGAAAGATAATTGAAAACAGTTTTACACAACAAAATATTAAACCTGAAATAACTTCCACATAAGCTGGTAGATGGCGCGACAACATTTCGCAAGAAAAAATTTCTAATTCCGTCAGTCTGCAAATGGTTACCATAAAGGGAAAAGCTATGTGCGTTTTGTGGTTCCGTGATAGCAAATAAAGCAAATCCGTTGTAACTATTCCGAGACGTTTTCGTTTAGAATACTCAAATCGTCGTCCTCTAAGTAAAGACTGTATTAAACGTTGGTACCAACGATTTAAGGACACGGGAAATGTGGAACTGGAAGGACTCGGGAAGTATGTTTTGTTTATGGTCTAACGCCGCCTTTCCTATGTTCCACATTTCCCATGTCCTTAAATTACAGGTACCAACGTTTAACCCTTCAATACTCGCGCGGTTGACATATGTCACCCACCTGCTTTCATCTTCCCTAATGGCAGCCATCGGAAAGTTGGAAGTCTCCCCTTTTCCTTCTACATTCAAATGATCCTTCCCTCTTGCTCCCTCTCTTTTCACTTTAGTTAGTCTCTAACTGTTCTTCGATTAAATCACGCTAAAGTTCACTGGTTGACACCTGTTCCCCACGCGACCATCTACGTAACTTTTCAAGGAAAGTGAATTTATTTTAGTCTCCGTAAAATTTAGATTTTAGATCCTTTTCTTTATTTATGATTAAAAATCTAATAAGAGAGAATCAATCTCTAATAGGTTCTTTACATAAAAATTTTTTAATGACATTTTTGAATGTGATAAAAAAAAGTTCGTTAGAAATGTCAGAACAAGGCAGGAAAACATTATAACATATCTTCCATGGACAAAAGGTATAGCAGCAATTTTTTTCTTGACGAACACGTTTATTGACGAACAAGTCTATAAAATATTAGCAGACTGCACAAATACAGTGGTACCTCGACTTACGAGTGTCTCGACTTACGAGTTTTAAGAGATACGAACATTCTCTCGGTAGATTTTTTGCTTCGAGTTACGAGCTAAAATTCGGGTTACGAGCAGGCTTCAGATATCCCACTGCTAGTTTTAGCAGCGAATGCCATGTTACGTGCTCATCAAATGAGAACACAAGAAGCATATAATACTTACAACCTTTATGTGCAATTATTATACAATTGTGTATATATTATTCTGAGACTACTATCCAGTCTTAAACCGAGAGATTAACATTGAACAATTACCATCCGGGGCAGCTTGCTCTGCCCAAACTTGAATCGCCCTCTGAAACCGAACAGTGTCCAACCTCTCTCGCAAAGAGATAGCTTCAATTCCCTCCCCCACACTGGAACTCCCCTTGGGGTCTAAGGGATGAGATGGCCTTGGTCCTAGGATCGCAAGCACTCCCCCTTCTACGGATTCTGAGAAAACGTTCTTCGGATTCTCAGAAAGAAGAATCTGGACATTACAACCACAGTGAACGATGCAACAGTCGCCCAGCTTCCATATCTCACTCGTTCACTTTAAGAGAGTAACTGGTAATGAAAGCGAAAGTGAGTAAAGCGGGACGAAAAGGTCAAAAATCAACGAAGAAGAGTGGGCAAATGTGAGTTTATTTTTTTCTCTCTCTTTTTAATTCGGTTTTACAGTTTTATCGTATTTTGCTTCCCATCGGAAATGAAAAATAGAATAAAAATATTTTTCCAGTGTATAGTACGCTGTCGGTAATATTAATAGAGAAATTAGAGTTATTATTCATTATTCCAAAATCTTTTCAATTAGCTATTGGAGCACAAATAATAAATCATATATAATAGAGCAAAATTTACGAGGTGAATATACGAGAATAACACTGTTATGTTATTCTCGCATAATATATTTTGCTGTACGAGATTTATATAGTGACTATAATTAATATTATGAACCTTCCAACCAAATATCCCACTGTGGAAAGAATGTTACAGTGGTCGTTTGTGTTTACGACATATTTCTAACGTATTATACAAGTTTATAACATATTTCTGACATCTTAAAATGTTGAGAACGTCTAGATGCTATGCTGTTTTAGATTTTATCTAATGTTTTTATGTATCGTCTTCTTTTAAAATAGTTATGAAAATGAAAGCATCAAATTTAGCCTTCATTATTGCTTTATTTACTATAAGAATATTCTTTTGCCTAAATCAAGGTACTTGATTACGTTTAAACGTTCATTTTGAGGAAAATTCAGAATTTTTTAAATCTCTGTTCCTTAAAAGGACGTTGAATTCTGTTTCTAAATCTGCTTTTATTTTTTCTGTACAATAATTAGAAATGAAATTAGACTGTTCTAAAGATAAGCAGAATCTATCAGTTTTAATACAAGTGAAAACTTTAACTGTGTTTTCTGAAGAAATTATTTTTCATCAAAAATGAATTCGGCTACTGTGATTCTTCAATACATAATCATAATATGTCTATGAAATTTTAAGATAGGATTTTCATAATAGCAAGAATGCATTGAACTACAGATTAAGCTCAAGGTATAATATAAATATAATACAGATATAAATTTTTAATTTATTAACTGTATTTAACTGTATTTCTGAAAACTTTCGTGAAATATTACCGAAATTTTGCATGTAATTGCATATAATGGCATGTATTTTTTTATATTTCAAGATATCAATAAGTTTTTAGTTCATGCCATACACGAGGGCCTTACGTGCATACAATAAAAATAAATTAATGTTGTACGCATAATTTTTTGGTTTGTACAGCTACAGTCATTTATGTACAAAAATAACTAATTTCGACCAAAACTCTTCAGTTTTGCATCAAGTTGCATAGTTATGAACTACTTTTTTACAATTTTCCTATTCTGGTGCTATATTTCGTCGAAAAATAGGGAAGAAATTTTCGAAAGTAAAGATTAAATTTTTTTTAATTTTACACGTGTACGTAGTCGGATAACTTAATAATATTTTTTTCCAGATATCTAAACATTTGGTGCACTCGGCCAGTAATTTAACTCTTCTGACTTTTAACTCTTTAAATTGTGATTTGATACTTTGGTGCATAACACTACCTAATTGAACTGGAACTCGTTCTGACGGCATAAAGTTTACACAGATAAGTCTTAATAGTAAGTATCGAGCTTTTATGTTGCTAACCATTGTCTCGGTAAATAAAGAAAAATCGGATTGGCACTCGTTCTGACAGCATAAAGTTTATAAATGAGTCTCAATAGTCAGTACCGAGATTTTAGTTTGCTAATCACGGTCTCGGTGAATAAAGAAAAATCGGAATCGCACTCGTTCTGATAGCATAAAGTTTGCACACATGAGTATTAATAGTCAGTATCGGGTTTTTTTTGTTAGTAACCACGTTCTTGGTAAATAAAGAAAAATCGAACTGGCACTCTTTCTGAGAGCATAAAGTTTACACACATGAATCTTACACAGACGCGATACTGACTATTGAAGTTAGTATCGCGATTTTATGTTGCTAACTACGGTCTCAGCGTTTAAAGAAAAGTCGGACTGGCAATCGTTCTAACAGCATAAAGTTTGCACACATGAGACTAAAAAGTCAGTGTCGCGTTTCATGTTGCTAACCACAGTTTGGTAGAATGAAGAATGGTTGAACTGGCACTCGTTCTGACAACACAAATAGACATAGTACATTAACGAGGCATTAATGAGAGCGGGGCTCCATATCCTCGGTATGGATAGTTTTTTGTGTCTATACTTCCGTTCTCAGGATTAAAAGAAAAGTACTGACTTTAAAGTTAAAAAAATAATAAATAAATAATAATAATTAAAAGAATAAATAAACAAATATAAATAATACTAATAATAGCAATAAATAAATAAGTAAATAAATATAAATTGGCAACTAGTTAATGAGGCATATTTAAAGTAAATAAATAAATAAATTTTTAAAAAAATGTTGGTAACCACGGTCTCAGCGAATAAAGAAAAGTCTTTTTTCTCAAATGAAACAAAAAAAAGTATAAAACCAAAAGAAGAGATTATTAAGAATATTATAAAAGGAAATAGAAGAAATAAGAAAAGGTAAATAACTTCCTAAGCCGCATATTATAAAAAAATTAATATAAACAATGAATGCTGCTGATGGGTCATAACACACATCAGACGAAATAAATCAAAAAGTAGCATAGACTGTATCAAGATGGTCATAGAAGATAGGAAAATGATTCATGATGAAATAAAAATTAAGCTTTTCTATTACAGCAATAAAAAAAAAGTAGGAAAAGTTTAAGGTAAAAAAAGAATTAAGATAAGAAAATAATTGTCTACTGCCTTGATAAGTAGGTGTTTCAGATTTTCAGAGGGGGTGTAGTTTAGAAAATAAAAACAATGATGCCATGGAATAGATTCATGCTAGTAAATACAGTTTAAGAACATGGAAGGAACTAATTTTTCTTTTCATTACGATTTAAGGTGATTTGTGAAATATACAATAGAATTTCCGCAGAGTATTATGACAAGTTATGATATTAAAATCACAAGGGATATTTTTATTAAATCTAAATACCTTGAGATTAAGTCGGAACGTTTTTGTCCATCTCGATTACCTCAATTGGAAAGTCGGCAGCTGACAGGTGGCTGATAATCGCCATCGGCTTCCGTATTAGATGTATCCATAACTTCGCCGTTCGCAACAAATGGCTGCGTGGCGGGAAAATCATTTAAGTTTGTTTCATTTTCGAGAAGTTCGAATTGATTTTTAGTAGGCATGCTAAGCGTGCATAGTTCGTCATCATTAGGTTTGCGTTTCTTAGTAGAAGTACGCATAATTGTTAGTTGATCATTAACACGCGCAATACAAATATTAAGATCTTGCAGAGGTTTATTTAATTCATCATTATGCTGTTTATGATATATGTTAAAAAGATTAATTTTAAGAAAAATATTAATATCACCGCATCTACTGCTGAGCAACATATGTAACTGAACACAAAAGCTACTTACAGAAGGATCATCAGGGCTTTTGTCGATGGCATTCTTGGCGAATTTCTGGAACCCTTCTATGGTGTCATAAAATTCTCATTCTTGTGGGTAGTTGCACTCATAGAATTTCAGAAGTTCGGTGATTGTTGGAATAATCTGAGGCAAGGGAGTAGCAGCAACCGAGGGGTCTAGAGAAGGATCTTGTATGGTGTTATAAAATTCCCATTTTTGTGGGTAGTTGCACTCATAGAAGTTCAGAAGTTCGGTGTTTGTTGGAATAATCTGAGGCAAGGGAGTAGTAGCGACCGAGGGGTCTGGAGAAGTCTCATTAGAATGAGTACCTGCCATTTCTTCCGGCATCGCAGGAGCGCTCGAAGGCACGTCTGAGCAGATCAGTGAATTAATTGACGCTGAGCGTGAACCCGACAAGCGCATTTGTTATGAACTGAGACGAACGAGGGGGAGGAGGAGGAGGAATATATAGTTTGTTGGAGTGCCATGGTCGTACGACTTTACCTCCAGTAGCAAGATATGTACATCAGAGAATATGTGCTCAGCAGTAAAATAAAAATATAGAAATTAAGCCCTCTTCAGATAAGTAAAAAAATAATAAGAATTAAAAGAATAAAATTCAAATATATAGAAAATATAGCAAAAATGAGCGTCCTCCAGGTTAAACTGGGGAGTGACGCATACGAGCTGCGAGATCAAGCACTGCGCCAACATGGCACAGTAAGTTGTAAGATGAAGTAGATTACATTTGCACTGTGTTAATAGTGGATTTCAAGGGGGTAGGTGAATAACAGGAAGGGTGGAGTTTAAGTAGTTAAAAATGTAAGCAAGATAAGTGAGAGAACGTTAGCTCTTAAGAAGACACGCCCGAGGGCGTTTACGGTTTTCACGTATACTGAAATCGTAGTCTGGAAATTCAAATATTATCACATTGTTAATGTTGGGAATGTTGTCATAAAAATCCTTGGATATTTTATGAGCAGTTTCAGTAACAGTAAGCATGCCAAGGTCCAGCCGTATGGTTTTATTTGACATGTATCTAAATGTACGTCGAATGCTTTTAAGAATTTTGTTCTAAAACACCTTCAGTTTTTTAATGTGGGTATTAGCAGCATATAACCATACTGGTATAACATAAAGGGAAATGGGAAGAATTACCTGTTTAAATAATAGAACTTTGTTTCGAATGGAGAGATGTTGACCGTAAATTAAAGAACGGAGTTGCATGGTGACGCTGTTACATTTTTGAATGATTTTAGTTACGTGGGGTTTCCATATTAGTCTGCGGTCAAGAATAACACCGAGATAAGTAACTGTGTTCTCCCAGTCAATAGGTGAGTTGTAAAGATAGAGGCGAGGGGGTTGCAGTATATATTTGAAAAGAAGATAGCGTGACATTTAGAAGGGTTGGTTCTAATTTTCATCGCGAGAACCAACTCTCTAAAGTGTCAATATGCCTTTGGATCTGATTGGCAAGGTAATTAATGTTGTGTGAGGTAGAAAGAATGGCGGTATCATCAGCAAATAAAGCAAGAAGGGTGTTATTACCTCGAGGAATAGTATTTAGATTAATGTTAAAAAGCGTCGGTCCCAGGATGCTTCCTTGAACAACGCCTCAAGAAATATAAGTGATTATAGAAAGCTTATTATTGACACGAACCGTAAAATTACGATTGTGCAGGTAGTTGCGAATTAGGTGGATTAAAGAGTCAGGCAGTTAATTTCCACCAGTTTAAAAATAAGACCTGGTTGCCAAACCTAGTCGAAAGCACATTTGATGTCTAAAAATAGCGCACCCGTGGGCCTATGGGCTTGCAGAACATCGCTAGCGAATTCCACCACACGAAGAAGCTGATGAGTAGTACTGTGTTGAGATCTGAATCCGAATTGTTCAGGGATAATGATATTATTCTCATCCAGAAATTTAGAAATTCTATTATGATTAACACATTCAGTAATTTTACTGAGAGAACACAGTAGAGTAATAGGACGGTAATTTTGAGGAAGGTTGTGATCAGCACCAGGTTTGGGAATGGGACTAATAATCGCTGTTTTCCAGCAGGAGGGGAAATAATTATATTTAAGTATTGCATTAATGATGACAGTAATATACATTATAATATTAATGGGAAGATGTTTAAGAATACAATTATTAATATTATCGTTTCCCGGTGCTTTTTTGACTTTACGTTTACGGATAATTTGGACAATTACATTAATAGTAGCCAGTTCTGTTTCATGGGTGGGGGGGAGGGGAGATAAAATTTTGAACAGAAGAGAGGACAGTTCGATCGTTTTCCACATCAACTAAGTCGTAATTCGGAGAGAAGTGGTCCCGATAGGTTTATACAATAATATTAGCTTTTTCCGCGTCCTCATAACCAACTCCATTAGGACCTTGGATAGGAGGGAAGTTATATCGCAGCGATTTAAGAGTTTTGACAAACCGCCATAAAGTATTGTCTTGGGGTGAAAGGTTTTGCATAAATTCGGACCAATTTTGTTGTTTAAACTTCCGGATGCCACGGCAGACGCGTGCACGTAGGTAATAGTAATTTTGACGATGCTCAGGGGATCGGGTATATTGAAAAAGTTTACGTGCCGCATTACGGTCTTTAATGAGGTTAATAATTTGGATAGGAAGATTATGAAACCGAGGTTTCTTAAGAGTATGAGTGGAGCTAATTTTGGCGCTAATGATGGTACTACTAATATTTTTGGTGATACGCTCAATGTCCTCTTTGCTTCGGAGAGTGGGGTATAAAAGGTGGGGGCGTTTTAGAATTTCTTGGAATGGATCCATTTAGTATAGGTGGATGGGTTGGGATTTAGAATATCGACCTGTGTGTCAAAAGGAATAAGGACAGGGAGGTGGTCAGAATCAAAATTGTCAAGGGTATCTATACTGAAAGGGTAGGGAATATTTTTAATAAGTGCCAGGTAGATCGTAGATGAGCCATTCTTGTGAAAATGCGTAGGGTAAGGAAGTATAAGAAGTTTAATTTTAGTATTGTCAGAAAGGTATTTTTGAAGAGTCCTACCAGAAGAATTAGTATTATGGGAATTCCAAGCAGTATGGTGTGCATTTAAATCGCCAGCAACCATACAGAAATTATTAGAATTAAAAATTTTGGAAAAATCGGATACCTCGAATTTTTTACTGGGGGGGGGGGGGTATAGACGCAAGAGATTAATAGTTTAGTATTTCTATCAAGCCTTATCATGATACAAGTGTTTACCGCCCTCGTCGTATCTATCTTTTTAAAGGGGAAATGTTTTAGACCTCTGCGAACATAGATAGCAGTACCATACCGGGATGCGAATGAGAATTTGGAATGGGAGGGCGGTCGGTTCGAAACATGGTATAATTGGAAATATTATATCGCCAAGGCGAGGAAAATTTTGTTTCTTGAAAGAGCGCGAGGTCAATATCGGAATTTTCCAGGAAGTCTCTAATCTCGTTAATTTTATTAGAAATGCTGTTGCCATTCCAGAACAATACCCGAATTGAGGAAAGCGAAGATGTAATATGCATGGTCAGAGGAGGGGTTTAAGTATTCTGCTAGAATATCAAGAATATTTAGAAGGGTTTGATAGGGATCTTTCCTATTTCCTTTCAGTGCATTAGAGAAGGATTTAAAAAGTCCCATAATTTCACTAATATTAAATTCCGACATTAATTCTTTGATTTCTTTAATAGTTTAAAAAAATCACCGAAAGTAGAGGTTGAATTACTCTCAGGGGAGGGTGTGTCAGTAGAAGTATCTTTAGTATTATTGTCCTGTGAGGGCATGATTGCAGTCTCTTACAGACGAACGAGGGTGCCATCTGTCGACTTTTATGCTAACTATCTCGTGAATTCTTATTGTTTAATTAGTGGTTCGTACTATTTCACTTACATTTAGACTAATTTAACTTAATTTTTCTAGTTTAGCTTACTCTTGCAATTAATATATATATATATATATATAACAAGAAACTACATTTACTTCAATTAGCTATTTCCTCAGTTGATTTTATGTACATCTTTTGTTTATTGTTTGTACTTTTCTTACTGTTATATTTGCCTAGCCATTGGAAATTATATATATATATATATATATATATATATATATATATATATATAGCTATCACCTTTTTCTGACAGAAATGTCGCAAATTTCTGGTAGTTTTTCGCAAAAATTTTCACTATCACTTTTTATAGAAAGTTTTGAGCATCAAATTTTTTCCCGCCTTGTTGTTTGAATCTTCACTTCCATTGTTGTTATATTTTCGTTTGAACCCTGAGTTTTGTGTGATGTTGGGGGATTGGTTAAAGAGTCTATTCTGGCTACTCCACCGTGGAAGGAGGATAAGTGTGTTAAGTCCGCTAACATGAGTCCTACGCGTTGACATCAGGCTGTTGCTATCCTTCGTACTGAGACGACCGATTTCAAGCCGAGCCCAGTGTTGCCAATCTCAACGAAGTGCCTCCCCCTAGCGCCTACTGGAAACCCCCCTGTTCCCCCCTAACACCAACTTGAGATCCCCTAGACCTTCCTAAAAGAAATTCTGGTTTAAAATAGGCATCCTGTTTGAGAGATAAATTGAAATAAATAGAAAATACACACTTACATAATAATATGGAGATTTATTTACATTTGACATAGGTATGGAACTTATAATCTAATTTAAAAAACGCGTCTCGATTGTACAAAATATTAAAAAATGTTCCCCCCACAAAATTACCCTATAAAATGTGGCCCCTATAAACATCCCTTTTCATCTAACTTACCCCCAAATTTATGGGGAAAACCCCCAAGTTGGCAACACTGGCCGAGTTCTCCCAGAAGCTTACCACTATCTAACCTGTGGGTGGATAAACGCATCACGCCGTTTGTTGGATAAATCTTGAATCAGTATGACTTAGAATGTCATTATTGATGGTTCATGTATACAGTTTTTATACTTTATAGATACTGTAAAAAATAGATACTGTACAAGAAACTACATTTATTTGAATTAGCTTTTTGCTCAGTTAATTTTATGTACATCTTTTATTTATTTTTTTGTACTTTTTCTTACTGTTATACTTTCCTAGCCATTGGAAATAAAATATATATAATATATATATATATATATATATATATATATATATATACTGCTGGCCACCCAAATTGCAACACCAAGAAAGACAACAGATATCACAACAAAATTTATTTTGTAGATAACATGTTGACCAAGTATCAAATGATTAAATTTATAGACTTCCGTGAAGTGTGGTTCCTGCCAAAATCAGTAGCCAGAGTAGCCGCCATTAGTGGAGATCACCGCTGCCACACGCCTCGGCATTGATTCAAAGAGACTTTGCATGAGTTCTTGGGGTACAGCACACCAAGCAGCTTCCACACGTTGCCAAAGTTGATCTGCTGTGGCAGCTGGGGATGGAATTTAGGTCAATCGTAGAGCAACCATGGACCACATGTTTTCTATCGGCGAAAGATCCGGAGAGCGAGGCGGCCAGGGAAGCAATTCAATCTGGCGATTGCCGAAGAACCGTTGGACAATGCGTGCAACGTGTGGTCGCGCATTATCCTGTTGAAATATGGCTGTGGGCAAGCCCTGAACATAAGGAAGGACAACTGGCTCCAACACCTCGGAGATGTAGCGCTGGCTGTTTAAAGTACAGGCAAAGCGTACTAGAGGTGTTCGAGAGTGATATCCAATACCGCCCCATACCATAATACCCGGTGCAGGACCAGTGTGGCGGTGCATAACGCCGCTGTTCAGCATCCTCTCTTCACGGTGTCTCCAGACTCGAATGCGACCATCGTGGTGTTGCAGACAGAAGCGTGACTCGTCAGTAAAGACAATTTCATTCCATTCTGCCGTCCACATCCTTCTATCATCGCACCATTGGCGGCGGAGACGTCTGTGGTTCTGCGTCAAGGGTAGACAAAGCAATGGACGTCTCGCGGACAGACCACTCTTCTGTAAACGGCGTCGAATGGTACGCGCAGACACTGGATGATGCGTTACAGACTGCATGTGTGTGCTATGGTTCTTGATGTGATCTGAGCGATCCGTCACTGCCATGCGCACAATTTGCCTGTCATCACGTGAAGTGGTGCGCTGAGGTGGATGCGATCGAACACGCCGGTCCGTCGTACCCTCCTGCATCCAACGATCACATATCCGCATTACAGTTGTTTGGTTTCGTCCAACACGACTACCGATTTCCCTGAAAGATAACCCACAATCTCGGTAGGCCACTATCCTTCCTCTGTCGAACTCGGATACTTGATCAAAAGATGATTGCTGTTTTCGACGAGGCATAATTGATCGTTTTTATGAAAAAACCACAAGAAAAACACAATTGCCGAACTTGAAATCGTCGAAATCTCCAAGCCTTAAATAGCGCTTTGAAGTGGTGCCACAGGCGCGCGTGATGTGCGTCTGCGCTGAAATTCCAATCATTTGCATATCTCACCTCCGCTAATGCATGTTGTAAATTTCATGTTATTTGCATGTTTCCTTCAGGGTGTTGCATTTACAGTGGCCAGCTGTATATATATATATATATATATATATATATATATATATACAGGGTGTCCATAATTAAAAGTCCCACTTTCAAAAGGCTGCAAAAAAAGAACCACGTGTCAGAATGACTTCAAGCTTGAACTGAATTTACTGGAAGAAGGGGGAAACGATTTGGCATAATAAAAAAAGTTCCAAATTCTGTCAATAGATTGCGCTGTAACAGTTTGGAATTCTTTTTTTTATTATGCCACATCGTTTCCCCCTTCGGTACAGATGTAGTATACGCAACGAACACCAAAGGGCGATTTTTCACCAAATCTGATGGTTGTTTGGCGGTTTTTAGATTCTGGCAGGGAGGATTTTAAGATGGGATGGTATTTTTCAAAATTTTTTTGCGATAAGCTTTGCTTTACTGATCACTACAGCCAGAGGAAGCTTTTTTTTACTGTACAACAGCCAGCGGTATGTAGCGAAGCCAGCGGCTGGGGATTTTCTGTGATGTTTTTGGACGGATGCGTAACGGAGCTTAGCGGAGTGAAGCAAGGGTATCTGTGCGAAGCGAAGGTCCCGTGTGCACCTACGAATTTCATACAGCCAGCAGTAAGTTTGTTTTCCAATTTATTGTTTACATTTCGCAGTCCGAACAGATATCCGAACGGGATTTTGGCGCCAAATTGGCGATGGCCCGTTGCGTATACTACATCTGTTTCCCCCCTTCTTCCAGTATATTCAGTTCAAATTTGAAGTCATTCTGACCAGTTCTTTTTTTGCAGCCTTTTGAAAGTGGGAATTTTAATTATGGACACCCTGTGTATATACTCGCTTAAGTTTTCTTTAGAAACTACATGTACTTGTATTAGCTATTTCCTCAGTTGATTTCTTACAGTAATATAAATAAACCGTAACTAAAATAAAATGTAACCGAAGTCACGCTAAAGTCATTTAATCGAAAATAACCGAGCTAAGATATTCCATCTCCCCGCAGTTTACCATATCATATTTTATGCAGTTTATCTCCCGTACTTTTTCCCCTAGCATAACTCATTACGGAGTACATTTATATCAAACAGTCCAGAAATCGTAACAGATTTCAAACCTCCGAGCCGATTATCTTTCATTAGAGCTCGAAGTCAAATCGGCACGGCAAAACAATTCCGCTCCAACATTTCGAACCAGTAATCCTTGTCTTCGCTTGCGTTTATAACCCGGTTCTAAGTACTGAACTTTTCACAATACGTGCCGTTCCCCGGGGAATTAACGGGTCATTAAATTCTAACCTATGCTCCGATTAAAGATAAAGAAAAACAGTGAATATTTCTCGTTAGTCTGCAAAAAGACTCTTTTATTTTAAAGTGTAACTTATTCGTTTATTATTTATTGCGAATTACGCTGATGTTTGGGGAATTAGGGAAGGGAAAAGAGCAATTTGGATACATTTAGTTATTTAATATCGCTTCATTTAAATAATATCAACTTACGCTTTGTTACTAGTAGGATTACGACGTCCGTAAATAATGATATATTTCGATACGACTTGTTTCCTAAAATTTAAATTACTTATCGGAGTTCTCTTAAAATATCGACTGAAAAAATGAACAGGACGCAATATTGAATTTAGAAAGTCAAATTTTGGAAAGTAAAAACCCTCAATTAATTTTGCACACAAAGTGACGAAATGTATAAATAAATAAACTGTAAAAAGACAGCGTTCGAGATTTTGAATAGGCATTGCTAGATTATTTTTATTTAGAAATTTCGGTGAGGTGAAAAAGGCGGAACCGGAAGTCTGTCGAAATAGTAAAAGTTGTACTATGGCGCTAAAAATCAGATAATATACTCACAATTATCAATTTCGGCTATTAGACAAGATTCTCTGGGAAATCAACGTATTAATCACAAAGAAATGACTCCATGGAGTACATAGAATAAATGTATCGAAAACAGCACATTAATATGCTTGATAAGTTTAATTTTTTATCTGATCTTTCAAGGCAGGAAAAACATTTGCAACAGCACGTGAATGCAATTTTAGATCTCCCATTTGGCAATAAAATTCTTATGGGTAGTTTAATAAAATCAGTGAAAAAACCTTATCTATAGAAAACTGTACGTATGTAACTACAGTATGTGTAACATATTTATGTGAATATAATATGATTAATATATTAATGTACAGTATATGTATTATAGTTTGTGTAATTGTGTGCGCATGTTGGTATAGATTGTTCTATATGTATAATAATGCGCTGAGTATGTTCAGTAGACATATATTGTATGTAAAGCAATATATGGTATGTACATTGTATGAAAAGCAATATATTGTATGTATATGTTCGTAAGTATCCTATGCATATTTATATTATATTTTGTCCGCTGGTGTATTTATGTATCCAAACGGATGTCGAAATTAGAATGTATTCAAGTCTGTGCACAGAGTTTGATGTATTTTGCGATTCAATAAAGTAGGCCAACCAGGAACAAGCGCTGCATTAAGGCTGCTATGTACTAACCCCATTGGATTCGATCACCTCAATGTTAACCTATGGAGAAAATTTGTCCACGGATTGCCGACTTGGATTCAAAGATTTTTTTTAAAAAATTGTACTCCGGCATAGAGAAATAAATTTTACATTTGTGTATATTTTCGTTTTTTTTTAAAAATGCAATTAATAGTTTAAAATTTAAATTATTCGGGGAAAAATCTGGTATAGTGTGTTTTAAACGCTCATAAATTCCTTCGGTGGACGAAATTTATAAAATGAATCCCGTAGCGCTTTGCAGAAAAGTTCAGGCTATCTGACAATACCAATTTTATTTGATTATCAGAATTGATGTACCTGTAAATAGTTGACAAAAATATATTTTAAATAAAAAATATGGTGGCAGTGCTTAAACCCCCTATATAGAAAGAGCCAGTACAATCCCTCAAACTGTCAATCCTAAGGGGGGGTGGAATGATCTAACTGTCAACTGGACTCCACCCACCACAAGAGTCTGCAAAATGAGGAAAATGGAAATACGATTTTTTTCTTAGTACATAGCAGCCTTAAGTAGTGTTGTCCATCCAAATCGGATGAAAAGTGAATTTTAATTTGTAAAGGCTAGTTAGTTTATATTCCGGCTTGGTGGTGCGAGGATAATTCGTTCACCCCCGAGCCTGTGGGTCCCAGACGAGCAGAATGCGGTCGGGACGTCTCGTCATTAGTAAAATTGCCTTATAAGCTTCGGTTTTGGTGGGCAAAAAAACCTTTGAATTATGGAAAACTGTTTCCCTTGTTTACGATGTGATTTTACGCGGTAGGCAATTAATACGGAAATCACTGCTTACGGTGCTTATACATTTATATTACGTACGTAACATTATAACGAAAACAAACGTCCAATTTTTTCTTACTAACAGACAATTCGATAAACCTAACATTAATTTTAAGAATCATTACCTTCCACATACCAACAAATACAATTTCTTGGAAATGATGTTTCATAAAAAAAACAAAAAAAAAAAACAATTGACATTGAAGTTGCATAGAAAAATCCAGAGAACGTTTCTCTAAACTTCTGTCGTAATAAAATGTTTATCATGTTCTTAATGGGGATGTGCAAAATCCACGCTCAATACCACGTATAGTATTTTGTTTTACCAATTACAGTTGGTTCTCTGTTTAACGACTTTCAAGGGACCGTGAAAAATCGTCCTTAAGTAGATATCGTCCTTAAACAGAATTTGTGAAAAATAACATTTCCCTTCATACTTTACAGGCTTAGGACTGTCAATATATTTCTTAATATATTGGCGTGTTTAAAAATGTTATTTTTATTATCATCATTATTTTATTCACAAAAAGTTATTTTAAATTACATTAAAAAAAAGAGTACAAACAATACAATAAATTACGTTTTAAAAAATTCAAAAAGTGTTGATCGCTTCATTCGCCTTGTTTTCGTTATTCTCTTTTCCAGATTTTCTAAAATGTTAAATGAGTCACCTTCCATTTTCGATGTAATATAGCGTCGGGGAACATCTAGAGTAGAAATTGCATCTGTGTAAGACGGTGGCAGTGTCTCGTTTTCCGTGTCTTCAACTTCACCTCCTTCGTCTGACACTGTGTTTTCGTTTACAATATCTTCATAAATTTGTTCTACATTTCTGAAATCTGATGTTAAAACATATTTATCACAATTGTAGAAATATTGAATTGAAACATCCTCATCTTCAACAAGACTTCTCCATTCTTCAGGAATAATGTCATCTTCGTTGATTTCTACATCCGTACTTTGCAGTTCCACTACAAGTTCTTTGTGAATTCCAGCAACGCGAAAGCAGTTTTTTATTGTGGATGAAGAAACTTCTTTCCATGCTGATGTTATCATGTGCATTGCTTCCAAGATTGTAAATTTTCTAATTTTTATACTGTCAGCCGAATTGTTTATTAATTTCCTAATTAAAGACTTTCTGTAGTATGCTTTCACACTGCGAATGATACCCAGGTCTAATGGCTACAACTTGCTAGTGCAATTAGCTAGTAAGAATTGGATAGTCAAATTTGTAAGTCCAGGGATATTTGGAGTATGTGCAGCGCATCGGTCGATTAAAAGTAAAACTTTTCTCTTTTCTCGAGCATTTTTGCATCAAATTTTCTAATCCAGTCAATAAAAATTTGTGATGTCATCCACGCTTTATTGTTATTGCGGTACTCACAATGTTTCCTGGTGATATTCTTAAAACACCTTGGTTGCTTTGATTTGCCTATAACTAGTGGTGGAAATTTCTCAGATCCATCCGAATTAATGCACAGTAAAACAGTCAATCGTTCCTTACTGTGTTTCCCACCAAAACACTTTTCTCCCATATACGTTAAGGTTTTATTAGGCACCATATTGTAGAATAGGTCCGTCTCATCTGCATCTTCTCATCATATCCATCTAATATCCCCTTCAGCACTATTTCCCATTCATCCACTATTTTTTCATCTACGGAGCCACTTCACTTTCACCAGATATGCTTTTAAATACAAGCCCGTATCTTTCTTTGAACTTTGTTAGCCAACCAGCCGAAGCCTGAAAATTTTGCATTCCAAACTTTTCTGCCAGAATAATAGCATTTTCTTTAAATATCACTCCGGAAATTGGAATGTTAGATGCTCTTGCTGGATGAAACCATTGCAGGACTGCCTTCTCAAACTCGTCTGATCGGCCACATTGAATTTTCTGCCGTTTGGATTTGGATCCCAAACCAAATTTTTGTGCTGCTTCAAGAATTCTCTCTTTGCTTGCTAAAATGCCTTTGAGAGTAGACTCTGGTAGCTGAAATTGTCTTGCGAATTGGACTTTTGTTATTCCAACACTTTCTTCCCAGTTTTCAATAATTTTCACTTTTTCGTGTAGCGTAAGATGCTTTCGCTTTGCTACCATTTTGCTCTGCTCACCTAGTATTCGTACTGGAATGAGCTCCTACACACAACCATGAATTCTCTAAACATGGACACGTGCTTCCCAGAAGGAGTGAGAGAGGGGTGCTTTTGGACAGTTCGTAAATCACATGACAACATGGTAGGTACAATAGAGTGATTCCACATCCGCACTAAGAAATTCGATCCACCAGGGAAGAATATTCGATCTTCCGAGAAACAGTAATCCCCCCCCCCCTCCCCCGGTTTTTTCCACTGTAACAAGTCTATGATTGCAACAAACATAAAGGAAATTCCGAGTCTGTTATTGAAATCAAACTCCCCCACACAAAGTAACCCTCCTGTAGATAAAATGTTGAAGAAAAAGTTTATCATGTAAGAAAAAATCGTCGTTAAATAGAAACAAAATCGTCTTAAAATAGAATTTTTTTACGTCCGATGGACCGGGACCGGGAAATATCGTCTTTAAATAGAGATCGTCGTTAAGTAGAGCGTCGTTAAACAGAGAACCAACTGTATTACATATTCTTGTGAATTCTTAATAGCTGCTTCCGATATTTAACTGTAGAAATTTGAAGTCTCGCAAAAACAATCACTGAGATTGATCACTGGAATTGTCAAGACTACACTATTTAATGAATGGTATAAAAATGAACTTATGCATATATATATATATATATTTCATTTTTGTATGTAAATTATATTATTAGATTTATTTATTTATTTATTTATATTTATTTATATATTTATTGGGGGGAAGGGGTTAAAGCCTTATTAACCCCCTTATAGTTTTAATTATTTTAAACGATCTCCCTGTGGTATGTTACATATATATATATACAGTGGTGGCAAAAATTCCTGAACACACTCATTTTTTTCCTTAAAATTTGTGTTTCACTTAATTTTTCGTTATGAAATCATCGTACTATCTTAACTATTGTTATTGACTCTAATGTATTTTTTCATGCTGATTTCAAATCTGTTTTTAGAATTCATGTAAAGTAAGTAGTTTCATTGATATTTTGAAAAAAAACCATGATAAGGCAAGCACAAGGTCACTGTAATAATGAGTTTTGCTTTCTCAACCAATGAAATACTCCGTTAATCCAACCTATCAGAGAGCAGTACTGATGAAGGGTTGGAAGCAGAATGTGCAGCATGTTTTAGTGTATTGAAAGCAGTTGTCTGTTGCAATTTGTAGTGCATGTGTGCAAAATATTGGAATTATGGGTAAATTTTCATTTCTACCTGATAATACAAGGTTCAAATTAATACTTTTGAAGAAAGAAGGTTATTCTATGTGCCAAATTGCTGCTAAAGTACAATGTGATCATTCTACTGTCGTGAGAACGTTGAAAAGATATTCTGAAACAAAATCTATTGCGGACAGGGAGCGATCTGGACGACCGAGAAAAACAACTTTACGTGAAGACAGGATATTGCACAAGATTTCACTTTCAAACAGAAAGCTTAATTCACCTAATATTTTAAAACAATGGAATTTATGAAACACCGAATGTAAATGTATGCCCAAGAACTGAGAGAGGAAGACTGCTGGAAATTGTATTACGAGGCTGGAAAGCTCGCCCAAACCCATTACTGACCGATTTTCAACGCAAGAGGAGATTGGTGTGGGCAAGGGATAATTCATTATGGACTGTTAAAGACTGGGAAAAGGTGATACTTTAATGATATTTAATGATGAAAGTCAATTTTGTATTTCTGGTAATTAAAGTAGTGTCTATGTAAGACGACGCTCTCATGAGGAATTCAGTCCTCAGTGTATGAAGCCCAAAGTAAAGCACCCGAAGAAAGTGATGATATGGGACTGCATGTATTCTCGTGGTATTGGAAGACTTGACATCGTGAGCGGAACAATGAAATCCAGGGATTACATTGAAATAATACAAAATAAATTGCTACCATCAGCGGGAGAAAAATTTAGGGATCAGTCATGGATTTTTCAGGACGATAATGTTCCATGTCATCGTGCGAAGGTAGTCCAGAAATGGTTCGAAGACAATACTATGAAGAGGATGAACTGGCCAGGACAGTCTCCGGATCTTAATCAGATAGAGAAACTATGACATAAAATTTGTTGGGATATTTCAAAGAATAAACCTTTAAACAAACCTGAGTTAATTGAAGATTTAATATTGTCCTTCAACCATGTTGCACGAAATAACTTCTTGTGAAATTGGTGCATTCCAAGCCAAAAAGATGTAGACCCGTAATTAAATCAAATGGTTGGCCCATAAAATATTGATGTTTAAACATGTAACAACCGAGATTTAAAAATGCATATTAAATGTACCGTATTTGTAAAAATTTTTGTGTTATTCTACTACATATATTATGTTATTCTATATTGTGTTATTCTGTACATACTACACATTCTTGTGTTCAGGCAGCTGTACTACAAAAAATCCTTGCGGCATTAAAAAACTAGTAATATATTTAAATCAGCATGAAAAAATACATTAGAATCATTAACAATAGTTAAGATAGTTCGATAATTTCATAACGAACAATTAAGACAAACACAAAAATTAAGCAAAAAATGAGTGTGTTCAGGACTTTTTGCCACCACTGTATATATATATATATATATATATATATATATATATATATATATATATATATATATATATATATATATATATATATATATATATATATATATATATATATATATATATATGTGTGTGTGTGTGTGTGCGTGCATTTCCAATATATGCTGAATTTTTTTGATGGGATAAATTTTACGAAATAAAAAACTTCTGTATATATGGTCCTTTGAACAACTAGATACGTGCGATATATAAAATCAGAACAGATGGGTTTTTAATAGCCTGTTAACAACAGCGTCAAACTGAAATAACAAAGACGTCAGAAATGAAAATCGATAGACCTGGAGTAAAATACATCGGGCATCAGTCTTCTCTTGTAATGCATTACGCGCAAGCTTTTATCGTGACCTTACGTCAGATATCAGCCTAAAGCCATACATCATCATTTATTTCGTACGATGCAATGATCCGGAAGTTAATCCGGTACATTAGATGCCGGACTTTTCACCGAGCGTTTTGTCCTCGGGGGACACACTGGATCATTAGATTGGAAACCATTGCCGGATAGTCGGGAGATAATGCGAAAGGCTTAAACTTTGGAAAGAAATGGTACAGCCCTCGACACGCTGGCCCGAAGTTTTATTCGGGGAAATTATTTGGCGACACTTTTTAACACAAAAATGTTACATTTAAACAGAAATAGTTACGCAATAAAAGAGTCATCTGTCATCATTGAAAGCGAACGTGTCAAAGATAAAACTTGTGAAATTCGCATTTATGTTAGCAAATAAAATAACTTATAATTTAAATATAATTTAAATAACTTTAAAACGAGAGATAAAAAAGTATAAAAAAGTATGTTGAAGACACAAATTAAAGAACATAATTGAATATAGGAGAATTAAAATCAGTAATCTTTCTCTCCCCATCCATATACATATTCCCCTAATAGTTGCCGTCTTCTGTGTATGGATCTGTCAAGTAACACTTCCGGAGCGACCGCTTCATAAATATATCAGCCTATGCATCCATTATGTTTTATGAGTTAGGCTTAACAAGTTAAAATTAAAATTCAAAAAGATTATTTGCTATCTAAACCCAAGTAATTTTAATTAAAACAATGTAATATCAACACAAATCAACTTTATTTCGATTTTTAGACGGCTGTAATAAAAGTATTCATTTTATATACTCATAACTTGAAAATGTAAACACGAGTGACTCATTCACCGTGATCCATTCATCGTCGTTAATTTAAGAAAAATTGATTCAGAGAACCTTCTTCAATAAAGCAGTTTTTCATTATATTATTATTTTAATATATATATATATATATATATATATATATATATATATATATATTAACCATATAATATATATATTTTAACCAGATATTACAATAATGCCAAATTTTGTATTTTCGGAAAGTTGCAAACTTGCGCATGCGTAGTGATATGTTCAAAACTGTGTACGGTAGAAATGAATATTTCTAAATTGCCAACACACGTGGCTTTCATGTTATTTTTCGTAAAGCATTTTATTCGATGATAGTGTTTTAATTTCTGTTTAATTTTTACTTTTAATAGTACTTTTATAACGGTTTGTATTCTATTCGATTTCTTATTTCAACGGTGTGTCGTAACATACCAGCCAGCTTTTTTTTTTATTTTTTATTTTTGTAATGTCTGAATGATTATATTTGGATGTAAATTTCAAGCTAAGTAACTGAATTTAACATTTTAATTGTGTTTAATTGAATATTTAATCTGAATACCGTACCCTCTCCTACCATCTCTGCCCTCATAGTGGACATTCCGGTCTGCGGATTCAACCTGCTCATACCCAGCCTAGACACTTGTCGGGATTTGATCCCAGCACCCACAGGACCAAAAGCCAGCGCGCTACCACTAGACTACCTAAAGCTCGTGAATTCCATTTCATAAATCTATAAGCATTCTATTAAACTGAATTGAAGACGGATATTGATGTTCTCAGAAATTTAAGGTATATGTACTAAATATTAATTTTCAAGGGAATTTCATTAAAAAAGTTTATCATTTTTTTTAAAACTTTCAATTGAAATTAATTATTATCGTAAACATAATTAAGATGCATGAACCAAACATTCACCCTTAACACAAGTAACATTACGAAAGTCTATCCGAAATTCAAGTTTAAAACAGCAGAATTCCATCCGTACCTTTTTATGAAAGCAAAGTACCGTCCATCATCTAGAAAGAGATCACAAAACTTACTCAATACCCGTCTTCGATCACTTACTCTTTTTTTTTCTAAAGTTTTCAAAAACTAACATTATCTTCCGAATTCGAAGCAATGGTTTCGAATTTAATGATCCCGCAACTCCCGAGAGTAAAATATGTTCGGTGAAAAGTTCGGCCTTAAATGCTATGGATTAACTTCCAGATCACTTTGAGACGTTCAATAAATGAAAATTTATGGCGTAAAACTGATATCGCCAGCTCTGCGTCGAAGCAAAAATCCAGAGCATAATGCTATGCAAAAAAAATTATTTTACATTCAGATACACCTTTTTATATAAAATGTTTGGAGGAACTTTCATGATATGGGGTATTTTAAATGCGAAATAAAATGTAAGTGGATATTTTAAGTCTTTCGGGGATATTCCAAATAAATATATGCGTCTGCATTCTTCGTCCTTAAACTTTGTAACATTGTAATCCTTTTACTGTATATATATATATATATATATATATATATATATATATATATATATATATATATATATATATATATATATATATATATATATATATATATATATTATCAAATCCATGGTACAGAAATATATTTTAAAAAGTGAATTTCAAATTCAGAAATAAATATGCCAGTTACCGCAATTGAAAAACAGAGATTTTATAAACAGTTCTTTTACAACTTGCAACAGTAGACAAAATAATACTACAAATCTTCGCTGGGAGTCGACAAACTCCAGCACCTATGTATTTCTCTTAACAATAAGGAATTCAAAGTTTTCATTAATACGGTATAATACTTATTAATAAATAGCATACGACCTTATAATCTCTTATACCAAGGTTCTCATCTCAAGCCCGACGAGAAAATATCTTTTCAAGAAGAAAATGTCAACAGTTCCAATTCCACAACCTATCGCCACAAAAACAACTCTTTAACTGAGCTTTTATTCCATACTCTTATCCACCTAGGAAACAAA
Source organism: Dolomedes plantarius (assembly GCA_907164885.2). Classification (NCBI taxonomy): domain Eukaryota; kingdom Metazoa; phylum Arthropoda; class Arachnida; order Araneae; family Dolomedidae; genus Dolomedes; species Dolomedes plantarius. The sequence goes on along the minus strand of OU015493.1, from coordinate 46,819,473 downwards.
ACCCGTGATGCGACATCGCTCAACCAAACCATTTTCCAACAATAGACCCAAGAGCAGGATTTATTTCTTACTCCATGGTAGACGAGTGTACGTGCTAAACCATAGTTTTAATTCACGCGAACTCCAAAACATTGCATGCTGGCGATAACACGCCAAGTTGGCCTCTAACCCGTAACATTGCCCCTTCCTCTAAAAGACTGAACGTCCCGGACAGTCCTAACAACAACTGTCCTAAAACGCTACTACTTAGCGGGATGCCACTTGGCGCCAAACTGAAATTGTACAGCAGTCGTTATAAAGAAGTATTAACATTGATTTTTAGAAAATAGGTGATGAAATACCAGCTAACGTATTGAATGGCATATATTTTGCCGCGTTTGGGAAAGAAAATAGAAGCTGATGATTCAGCCCGGATATCCCAAATCGGAATAGCTTTCTAGTGCCATCTCAATGTCCCTGATCTTTTGTCTTTTCCATCCACCACATTGGTGTCAGCCTGGATATTGAAGAGCTCTACGTTATTTGTAAAGCGGGTAACTATAAAGAACATTATACTTTTTTCCGCCAAGGCATTTTTTTGCGGCAGAGGTCTGGCGCATTAGAGTTTCATGTTGAAATTGACTTGTCTAGGAATAGTGCAGAAAAAGGTCTTAAATTGATCTAAAAGGCTGGATAATAGCAGCTTCCAGATGAGGTACCTATGCGCCGAGGAGGAGTTCTTGCGGTGACAGAACAAGTTTGAAAAATACAGCAACAATGGCTGGACAGTAAAATATAGGTTCTGGAGAAATCTAAGTTTCTGGACAATTCCTACAGCTGATCGTGCGCCGTCAGGGTGGATTTCCACACCCTCAACCCTCTGACGACCGTAGCCCGAAGTCGTAGCTTACCCCACAAGTCCGTTTCGGGCCAGGCCAGAGAAATGGCTTCCCCTCCCCCCCCCCCAGAACATCCCGACGATAGTACTGAAATTTGTCACGGTGGGGTGGGGCCCCATTATCAGCAGTCCCCTCTATCTGCATCAAGTTAAAGTACGCAGGGATCGGTTCTAGACCATAAAAGATGAGAGAACGACTCTGTGGTGACGTTGAACTATTGGTAGAATGACCACCTACCAGGCACTATGGGGGGGAGGGATCTATGAGAATTTCGACCGGCCGTCTGGACTTCTCAATGCTCGGCCGGCTAGACTGATCCCACCTTCAGAGGGTTAAAGGGATTAGTTCTTATTCTAGATATTGAATAAGCAATTGTTCTGGAACAGTAAAAGTCCGAAATTAGTGGTATCTTTAGGGCTTGATTTGATGATCTGCACATGGTCACTGCGTTAACGACTGCTAGTGTTATGGAGGAAGAGGTCTGGACCAAGTTCTGCACTTCCGTGACCAGCGAGTTAGCACACTCACTGATTTCAATATTGACACGTGCGGGGTCAACTAAAGGGTACAGGACTCCCCCTAGAAAAGGATATCACTTATGTTGTGGGTTAAGGAGGTTTCCCCCAGTTCTTATATCTATCAAGGGTGAGTTTATGTCAGAAAAGATAACGGGCCCTTCTGTTGAGCAAATGGAAGGATTTAACAAATAAAGAAGAATTACCTGTTTCATGATCGTATAATAATCGTCATATTAACCATAGAGCGGCTACTGCTTTTCGTCATAAAAAATAAAGCTATCGTATTTATGTAGAGTATAATTTTATAACATGAGTAGTTTGCGAATTCATCAACGATTAAAAAACCAGAGGAAAGTAGTTGTTATCTTTTCCCACTAATACTGGTTTCAACCTTAAAACATATAAGGTCAGATATTGAACAGAATGAACGATTGAATCGTTATTTGTGTAGCTCCATCAGTCGACAGAGACATTAGATTTTTAAAATTTGCCAGCTATTTTTTGCTGCTCAATAATTTTCCATGGCAGTAATGACCCGAAAAATCCACTAGCCATTATGTTCCTGCACTGTTCTGCAGTAATTGTAAGATTGCAGATTAATGAATGAAGATGAAATGGGGCAGATAAAAGGAGAATGAAGCATGCTCTGTAAAATATCGCTCAAAGATGAAAGTATAAAAAGATTAATGACCGGAATGATTTTGCATGTAGCCATGAACGATAGACTTATTGAACGCTATTGTGCTGCAAAGATTCACTTAAAATGCATGAAAATCTCATAACTTTTAAATATTATTCAGGGGCTAAGTTACTTCTATGTGCTTTAACACTTACATTGTGTATAGTTTTGATTTTTTACATGCAATTCAAAACTGGAAAACGCTGTATTTTATCAATACACTTGTAAGAATATAGTACCAATGGTTTCAGTATAATCAAATAAATCATACCTCTTTAAAGAGACAGTTGACTTGTAACATGACTCTCTATAACTTTCAGTTCATTCTTTTGGAACATCTTTTTACAAACTGTAATAGGTTCGAAATCTCAGTTTGTTATTAATATGTTGAAAGTATTTTCCGTTATGAAAATTTGAATGTTTCAAATTTGTCCATTATTTTCCTACGTACTGAAACAATTTTTATTAACCAGATACTTTTTTAAAACCTAAAGATATTTATTAAATTCATTATATATATATATATATATATATATATATTAGTACATGTTAAACTAAAAGAACCAACATATAACCAGCAACCTTTAAAATTATCCTCAAATTACACACGTGTGTTGCATTTATATCTGCCAGCACAACATATCACATCTCAACTCATGCATACACGAAGGGCAAAACTTTTGAAGGGAAACGCATAGGTTCTTAAAGCGTATATAGAAATGAAAACCACAGCTCCACGTTTAAAATTCATAGCATCTATTTTCTCTCCTTCTTTTAAACGGGGTTGCATATGTGACATTTCATGAAACTGCTTTATGTAGTATAACAATAAATTTTTAAAACATTAATAAGAAAAGAACACTTTAAACATTTGAAACACATAAAACGAGTGAAATTTTTGAAACTGTAAAAATATAATTGTAAACCTGTTAAGAAAACTAAGTAGATAACTGTTGACTGAGACACAATGTATCACATCTAAGCTGTCTTTTAATAAAATGTGTATGAATTCGAATAATTATTTAATTGCAAAGCTGAACACGGAAAAGTACAGGACTTTTCCGTGTCCGCCGTCTTTGATTCCTTTGGCGTTTTCCCACGTTTTGGTATGTTTTGTTAGATTTTCTCTCAAAATTTTTATTTTATTTAATTACATATTGAAATACGATACGGTAAACAATTTCACATGCTGTAAAATCTATATAATCTGGTTTTGTTAGTACTTACTTTTCAAAATATGTTTAAAAGTAAACAAATAATGTAAAAAATTTAATAATGTAAACGAATTCAAAGTCAAGCGTACAAAACTGATTTTCTAGTATATAATTTTTAATTTTTATTTAATTGCATACCTGGTAATGAAAATAATTTCCTATGATGTTGACTGTATAATTTGGTTTTGTTAGTTCTCAGTTTTCAAAATATGTTTAAAAGTAAACAATGTAATCAATTTCAAAGTCAGGCTTATAAAACTGATTAATTAGTTTTATTTAATTCAATTACATACCGAAATACGATAAATTAAACAATTTCACATGCTGTTGTCTAGATAGTCCGGTTTTATTATTACTTACTTTTCAAAATAATCTTAAAAGTAAACAAAGTTGACAATTTTAATAATGTAAACATTTTCGAAGTAAGTGCCTGGTCACACAGAATCCATCAGCGCCAGAGAACTCATATTGACATTTTAAACCAATCACAGGCCTTAACAATTTCGTTGTTAATCATTTGGAGGTTTGTAATTGGTTAAATATATTTCAATAAGGGTAACGCTGACGCTGAAGGATTCTATGTGAACAGGCTTTTGGGCTTTCGAAACATTTTAAGACACCGCTAAAACACGTTAGCGAGAATAATTTTCCATTACACAAAATACGGTAAAATCGGTACCAAAAAATCCAAGTTAGTGGACCAGGCCGCAAGTCTTGTACTCTCCCCCTGAGGACAACTGCGTAATTAAATGGGTATGAATACGTATAATTATTAACTTGCAGTAGTCTCCCTCACAAATATCAGCTGTATTGAATATCAAGGGTATCACGTCAATAACGGGCCATTGATAACCGATTTATAAGTGATTATAAGGATATAAATTCACTACAGTTAGACTACACACATCGGTTACCGTTCAATTGCAATTTTGCATGTAGTTGGTCAAAACAGAATAGCATATTTTACGGCAGAGCAACTTTACTTTCAGAAGAAAGGACTACTAACCGGTAATATGGCTCAAAGTAATTCTAAGGAAAGCTTAAAAATTTTCTCAAATCGAAAAATAAACATAATTATTATCGTCAAAGCATTCAATGTTAATAGCAGAGAAGTTATGTACTAAAATAATGAGGAATTTCTAATATTGGATATTAATATTACTGATGAACTGAAATGTATAATACATTTCATCTTCATTTAACTTTAGTCCTAATCAACTTTATTCCATTGTGAAATAGCTGGATTTTTGAAACACTGATTGAATTAATCTCTTCATGATTAATGAATAGTACTGGTGACGAACGTCTGAGAGCTGGACTGATATGTAGAGAGTTTGTTTTGTTTGGAGAGCTGCGATCAATTGTTGCTACACGTGGGCTAATTTGACCGGGACCTCCTGCTCAAAGCCGACTCCGAATGGGTACAAACATCCCCGCCAAGAGTCGGACTGGGACACATAGACTCTACCGCATTCCAGCGCCCTAGGCAATTGGTCATCGTCCGGCAATATATAAGGAGGGAGGCGGATTTAAATTTAGCTAGTACGAGTATTACACACAAATTCATACTAAAAAATGTCTTCAAGACACAAATTTTCCAAACCAAAGTTGCCAAGAATGCAGGACGTGCATTAAACAGCATTAAACAATAGTACCTTAGACTGCTTGATTATCCCCCTCTAGATAGCGTGACGCCAAAACTGAAAAAAAATAAAGATGTTTAACCCTAATATAGGTTAAGGTAATGTATCTTAAATTTTTCTTTATACCATTCTAATTGTAACAATTTCTTGGTGGCAGCAACAAATATTTAAATTTGGATCAAACAATGTCGTCCAGTGTTGCCAAAATAATGCAGCCACATTTTGCCACTCTTAAGCATTCATATAAAGGCATGTGTTATTCCCCACGTTTGATACACTGCATTTAACTGTAACTGTACCTTCAAGCAGATTTGATTTTTATGTATGTCACGTAATTTTTACCCCCAGAACTGATATAATATCTTTTATGATAACCATTACACGATTTGGAAGTGGCAGTAATTTTAAATTCCAATAGCACATCTTTTGTAAATTATTTTTATTTTATGTTAGTCCCCCTCCCAACATGGCAGGCACAATGTCTTTTCAACATTCACCCAATGATACTACAAGATTTGTTCATTGAATGTAATGGGGGCACCTTATGGTTGAACCAACACTATTCCCTAGTGCCAGCTTAGTTTTCCCCGAGCAACCCCAGATTGTTTATTTAAAATATAAAAATCAAAACCATTATTGAATCTTTAGAATAAGCGATACAATCATGTACTAGTATAGAAACATCGCTAAATTCCTCTTAATTCTATAATTTCATTCTCTTTTGTCTCGAAAATAACATTTCAATATTTCTCAAAAATCTGTTTAAAAATAGCTATTAGTCACACATAATTAGAAATTGAAAAATTTTTCTCTCCTGTAGCAATCGTAAATTTTTCCATTCATCAGACATTTGCATGTTTCAGTAATATCGCTTTGAAATGATACATAAAGTGACTTCTGTTTACCATGACAAACAGAGACTTACAACTTTGATACAGTTACAGCTTACGTATCTCTAACATTGAACATTAAGCATAACAGGAAATTAGTGATATTAATCACTTTAAAAGTAAAGGAAGAAAAATGAGTTACATTGTGCCGAAACAGAATAATCTACCACCGCACGTTAAGGCACTCTACAAATGAATTTTTAATGATAGCGTGTGAGGTCTGAAGATTTAAACTTAAAATTAGTTGTAATGATGCGCAATTTATCATTAGTGCAAGTTGTCACAATCTTTCTGTATTAAAGTTACTGCTTTAAAATGAATCTAAACGTTTTGATATACATAGATATTTCTTACTTACGAAATGTTTGACACTTAATTTTCATGGATGTGTACTAATTTTATGAAATAGGAAATATTTCATTTTCTGAGGCTGTATTCAGTAACAGGATCAAATTTATAAGTGTTCGCAGCACTAATATTTTCTAATAGAAATATCTTAATAACAACAAACATACTATGATGAATGTGTACGAGGGGCAAGATAGTTAGTTAACTGCATTTAGGGCTAAATATATACAGATTAGCGAGTTCCACTTGCTAATCTGTTTTTACATAAAACAGTTCCTTGACTGACTGACTGACTGACTGTCAGATAACGCACAGACCAAACCGCTGGACCTAAAGGGCTGGAATTTTGCATGGAGATTCTTATTATTTTGAAGGGGTGCACTAAGAAAGAATTTCTCAAAATTCTTCTTAGATTTTTTTAAATTAAACAATAATATAAGGGTTATAAAATTTATATCATGAGAAAGACCATAAAAATTCCATTAAAATGAAATCTTTTCCGAATCTTCATCTCCATTTTCTGCTTTTTGGTGAATTTTTAAAGATAATTTTTTAGAATTCAATTTATTAAATGCTGATCACGAGATTTCTTTTCATTTTGTGATACGTTAAATTAATTTTGCGTCACGTGCATAACAATGATATAAATTTTAAGAATTTAAGAATTTAAGAATTTTAAGTTTTTTAAGAATTTAGTTCAAATTAGTATGTTTTATGGATAATAAATTAAACACACACACATATATCATATCGAATCCTGGCGAAGCGAAACAAAAATGCCTCCGTTTGTGTCGTTCCTTCATAGGGGGCAATACTGGTCTGCCTATATGGCGCCCCCATAATAAAATGGCCAGCAAAACTGCGGTGAATTATAGGTGAATGTCTTCGCGACAAGTGCCTCCATATTTGAAAAAAAATATAAATAAGTAAATAAATTTTAAAAAAATATGAAACTGCAATTTACCCTCAAAGTATGTTTCACTATGACATTAAATAAGTCTCAAGGCCAAAGTTTAAAATACGCTGGTGTAGATTTAAGAGAAAATTGTTTCTTCCACAGTCAGTTTTACGTAGCTTGCTCACGCGTAAGTTCGCGGACGAGACTGGTAATATTAGTTGCGCAGACGATACTGGCCATATTTGGAAATACTCTAAAAAGCAATTTCATTATTTTTTCATTGTAATTATCTTAAAATTTACTCCGTAGCAAGTACGGGTGTTCAGCTAGTTTAGTACATTCTACAGAGGTAAAAAAAATTAACATAACCCTCATACCACAAACGGAAGTTCCTAAATATCTAGGCAGACACATGAGCAACCATCTTGTTTCCAAATCTTGTCAGAATACCCAGTACACAACACGTTTATTGCTATTTCAATGCTTAATTAGGATATATTGGTATTAAAACTTCTCAATTCGGATACTTGAAAAATTCTATTATCTTTCTATTGAAGCTAATTCGATGCACACCTATTTCTTAGTGAAAGTTTACCACGGGAACTTTTTATACGTAATAACATTTACTGGAGGTATGACTCAAATTTTAGAATTTAGAGAAACATACATTTTGAAATTTATTTTTTAATGTACTTGAAATCTATGTGTTTAAATTAAACGGGTCATTTAAGAATGAGCCAAAAACAATATAAGGTGAAAATTAGAAGAAGCGTTAGATCGGAATTCTGACTTCATTTGGAGAGAATATTCAGGAGAAAGCCTAATATGTCTTCTCGTATATGTAGGAGCGATTATATAAAATTTCTGAGGGTGCTGAGTACCGTTATATTGGATTGCCTCAGTTTAATGTTAACCCATGGAAAAAAGTTCCTCACTAATTATTCACTTAATTAGTGAGGTGATGTAGTAATTACGCACTAAAATTATTTAATACATATAAAAATGGATGAGTTATGCAAAATTTTTTAAAAACGAAATTTTGTCATGCTAGATTTTGCATTGCATCTGATAGTCTTTCTTCTCTCTGTTTTTTAATCCGCAGGTTATTTGTTTTACGAACTTTAACTTCCATTCCAGTTTAAAACGACTTTAACTGGTGTAGAGGGGAAACTCTGGCCTGCAGGACATGTGGCAGTTGAAGAACCCCTACAGTTTACACAATAAATTACCCAATCGCTACACAATTGACCATTATTATGCTACCCAGAGTTCAATATAAAAGTAACATTAAGTCTAATATTCTCCAATGTGATGACAGTACGCCTTAGACAAAGAGTTTATTATTATGTACTACATAAAGATGCATTTAACGGACATATTGGATTAAGTTACTGCAAGATACTGAAATGCAAACAAATCCACTTACATTACATGTTTGTCAACCCTACTTTTACCCCTCTCTAAGATTAATCAGGTATTTGTGTTTGCAGCAAAAGATAAATATTAATAAAACTTGCTTGTGGGGTAAGGGGACATAATTGAACATAACATTGGTGATGCTTGGCACAAACACAGAGCTGAAGCTTATTAATGTGCTAGGCATGCATGTAAGAAGCGGGTGCGTTTGATGACATACAATGTATTTTTGCGAGGTGATATAAAAACATATCTGGGAGCTGTGTTATCCAGAACGGCGATATTAGTGAATAAGCTGAAATGAAACACCCTGTATGAAATACTATCAATGGAATGGGTTTATGCTAATGCAGCATAAAATTATTCCATATGCAGTGAAAATTGACGATATTTTTGTTGATTTAACCCGTGATACCAATTTATGTCGGCTATAATAGGTATGGCTTTTGCGGGTTTTTATTATTTACATTTTTACTTGTTACATTATAAAAATGTTGTGTACATAATCCTGTTGATTTATTGGCCTGTAGAGGGTGACTAATATTTTTTTCTGACGTTAAAATATTTTAACCTACCTCGAAATGATAAGGAAATATAAAACGGTACTTTTCCATTAGCTGAGTACCACAGAAAAACCGCCAAACTTAAAAGTTGGCGCTGTTATCACCAAGCCTAAATAAATGTTAAAGTTTGTGCCAATGTTTTGTTGTTGCGGCAAAAAAAAAAAAAAAAAAAAAAAAAAAAAAAAAAAAAAAAAAAAAAAAAAAAAAAAAAAAAAAAAAAAAAAAAAAAAAGGAGGATCCAACTGAGTAGTTCAAATAGAAGAAAGTGTTTTTAATCGAATAATCGAATTAAAAACAATCTCGGGCGCATTCTTAAACCTCAGTGGGAGTGTTCTTCGGGTTATGTCGTGAAACCAATGAACGTTTCCTTGTTGCAGTCCCAGATCGAACAGCAGCCACTTTAATGGCCGCCATAGAGGAACATATAGCTGATGGTAGTACCATATTTTCCGACGGTTGGAAAGAATACAAAACTGGAGATCTAAAAAATTCTGGATTTGAACATTTCTCTGTCAATCACTCGTACAATTTTTTGGACCCAAAAACCGGATAGCACATCCAGACAATAGAGCGATTGCGGGTTTCTGCGAAATGGCGGGATAAATGTCAGAGGGCAACTACAAGGAACCATTTAGAGTCTTATTTAATTGAATTTATATGGCGACGTTCGCATGCTAAGACAAACTTATTTTCAGCAATTGTAAACGAAATTTTCAATTTTATGCACGCTATATAAATTGATTTTTTAAAATTTCATAATTATTTATTTATGTTTCTATTTATTAGTGTGAATTAAATGTAATAAAAATAAAAGTCCACCAGGGCAAATATGTTTTTCGCTTGGCGATAATTGCGCCAACTTTTTAACTTGGCGGTTTTTGTCTGGTACGCAGCTAACGGAAAAGTACCTAAATAACAAATTGCCTGCTCGAAAAATTGTAAGGTTAAAACATTTAAAGTTTGTCTACGAAACCAAAGCGCAATCGACTGCTAATATAAAAATTGCATTGCATTAACTCAAACTTCATAAATATAATAAGCCTATAATGAACGGAGATATACTGACCATGCTTGATGAGCCACATTAGCTTATTCTGTTAGAAAAGGATGTTTCCAAAAAAGACGACAGAGAAAGGAAGATAATTAGTAATATAATCCGATGGCATTCAGATGATCCCAGCGAAATTAAGATAACCTTTGGCAATATACTACCCAATTCAATACACCCTAACTTCCCGCCGAACTTTATTAATGTGGATGGGGGATGATAAATGTAAACACAAAATCCCAATAGGTTTAGTGGGAGAAATATTGAATGCTGTGGTGACTTATAAAATAAATATAGTGAATAAAGACCTACGGAGATAGTATTGACTTCTCTTAAGGACTAAAGCAAATATTTTCCTGCGGTGTGTATTTGAGATGTACACCAGTCCCATTGTTGATTACTCGTTATTGGAAATGCTTTTATTTCACATGCAGACATTTTTGTGAACAATCGCATGTTTTTAGGAATTTTTAAAGTTTAATAATTGTTTTAAACCGAAAAGATTTATATAGACTTATAGAATCTAAAGGTATTAACATATAAAATGAATAATTACCTAACAGATGTAAAGTTACGTAAATAACATTTACTTTATATTATTACTTTATTAATTTATATTATTAAAACAGTAAATTTAATTGAACCTTTTTTAATGATTCGTGTCTGTTCGGATATTGTAACAATTTGAAAAATATATACCAATATTTAACCTTTTTATTTTCGGTACGTTACTGTAGATCCTTATAGAGCATATATATAGAAGAAAAAGACTAAACAAAGAAACTACTCAAAGTTTAATTTCTTCTTATAAAACAGTTGTTAACTGTTCTATTTTTTTAAGATAAAATGTTTTTAAAAGGTTCTTTTCATAGTGTCAGTATATGAGTGGTTCATACATTAGGACGAATGTGTGAAAAAAATTTAAAGATAATATAATGCCGATTTGTGCCTTATCCTATGAAAAATTATGCTGAATGGGGTGTATTAAATGGCTAAACATATTTCGTAAAATAATAAGTCCCGCGGCTACGATCAATATATATATATATATATATATATATATATATGTGTGTGTGTGTGTGTGTGTGTGTGTGTGTGTTAGTTAGTTAGTTACCCGGTAAATGATGCCACGAAATTGATAAATCAAACAATTTCGCTTAAAATGTATTTAAAGAAATTACCTTTTTACATCAAATTCCACAACATGATCTTCTCTATAATTACGAAGTTATTAAGGATAATTATAAACTAACAAGCGTATCTTCGAAAATATTTAAAGAGCCTTATTATGGTTAATTTAATAAAGCTCTAATAACGATTTTCCTTAATGGAGTTTAATGTTAGAATCAATAAGAAAAAGTAACAACATCATCAGAATATAAATAATGAGATGTATCAGTAAAAAAACATCATGATGATACATAATACAAATTTAAATGATCTTATTTATGCTCTGCAAATAAGTAAAAGCGAAATGTACTTTTAATTCTTCTAATATTCATATAAATTTAGTTTAAAATTGAATTTTATGAGCAGCTTTTCCTTTTTATAAAATGGTATTTAATCAGAAAAGTTAAAAAAAAATAAATATAGAAAATAATCATATACTTAATATAGGGGAGATCCGTGTATTATGGACCATGTGAAAATTTATCTGTTCACTACTAGATAGCAGAACTATCCCATTGCCTTTAGTGAATATTAGTGTTATCCAAAGCAGGAGGTGACTTGTACATGTGTGCCTGCAATTGGACGATTCTGAAATTGTGTTTTTGGTTTATATGATCATTGATGTAACAGATATGTTAAAATAAAAGTATTACTTTCCGCTGTTAGGTAATTTTACTACAATTTTCACGTTAATAGTAGTATACGTACTTATTTTCTTAAGAATCCATACATGTATTTTATGCTTACCATTTTGCATAGCGAAATATGATTGGAAACAACGTTGCTCCGTCCATGCATGTAATATGAACCAAGCGCTGTTGTGTAATATGGACCACTGGTTCATATTACACAACCACTGGCCAGAAAAGCAGGGGGAATCGTATTATCACTTCCTTTGCATACTAACCATCGAATACAACCTTTGGACTTTGCTTTCTTTCATCCATTAAGCGTCTACTATTCTCAAGAGATGGACAAGAGGATGAGGGAACATGCTGGACGGGCTGTTTCACAATTCCTAGCGTGTGAACTATTCGCGAAGGTTTATGCACCTCTTGAAACCGATGTCGATGGTTTCTGTGCAGGTGGGATTTGGCCTGTCAATCGCCATGTGTTTCACGATTTCGACTGCGCTCTATCCGAAGTTTCTGATAAAGCCCCACCGCGAGTTACATCAGAAGACGAGACCAACGACCACTTGCCAGCAAATGTAGTTACCATCGACCCAACACTTGACGCTACAGTCCAGCAGAACACGTTTGTTTCCGAAAAGCCAACTCCAGAAGATGTAGTCCAGGAGAACATCCCGGTTCCCGTTAGTCATACAACTACATTTTGTAGTTTGTGGAGTGTAGTTTGTAGGCAGTCGAAGACATCGGTCCCCTTCCTCATTGCGTACAAAGAAGCCTAAGAAAGAGAAAGGGAAATGCTTCAGAGGCCACTGTTCTGACTTCATCTCGTTTCAAGAAGGCCGTTGCAGAAAATCACAAAAAGAAGTGACAAAATATGGATATCCAACAGCGTCAGAAATAGGAAAGAATAACAAAGAAAGCTCAAAAAGAGACGCTTGCACAGAAGAAGTCGACAGAGCGAAAACGCCAGGCAGCTCCAAGGGTCTCAGTAGGGATATCCGGAGGAACCTTCGGACAGGAGACAGATGCGAATCAAGTTACCGAACCGTTTACTTTCTGCGCATTCTGCGGGGAGACTATGGAGGAAGACTAGATCAGATACGGGAAATTCTTCTCATGGGTGCATGAAGCTTGTGCCAACGTAACCAAACCAATACACTATTGTTGTGATGATAGCTGTACTTGAAATGAATTTACTAAAAGCACAGCTTTGGGCGTCCGTCTTTCATTCTATATCATATTTGTTTTTCTCGTGTCAGTGGTCCATATTACACATACGTTCGGTCCATATTACACATACGTTCGTGTAATATGGACCACTGACACAGAAATAAAAAAATTATTTCCTGCAATTATTAATAGTTACTAGAGTACTTTACCAAGTTTGAACCTTGCAGCTATACAATTGTAACGAACTGCCAACAAATTAAATCTTTTTTAAAAATAATTTAATTTTTATGAACATTCTTGCTTAGGGGGTCCATATTACACGCACATATATATATATATATATATATATATATATATATATATATATATATATATATATATATATATATATATATATATATATATATATATATATATATATATATATATATATATATATATATATATATATATATATATATATATATATATATATATATATATATATATATATATATATATTCGTCCTGGTAAATTATATTCCATGGAAATTTAAATAGCTAGTACTGCCAAGCATTTAGAAACTTTATATGACTTCAAAAATAATTTATATACAAATTTTATTGAGTACTTCCCACACAGAGATTGAAATAAAGCCCAATTTCAGAATGTATCTCAATGACTTATAACAAAGCAAGATTTTCCGAGTACTATATAGTTGAAATTCAGATAAATCTTATTTTTACTTCCAGAAAATAGATTTTTTTTCTTCGTCATTTAATATTTATGAGACAGTAGAAGAAAAAAAAAATGTTTTCATTCACTTTCAACAAATGCATCGTGGGTACAATTTTACCACTAATGCAATTTGGAAAACAGTCTTATAGGATTTTTGCACTCTTTAAATTTTGATCTCTGAAGACAATTACAGCTGGAAACACTAGAAAGAAGGTTTAGTGGGGCATAAAAAATATAATATTGTGCAAAGGAAATTTGCAAATCATAAAATACAGAATATGTAAATCCAAGCAGTAAGTAAATTGGATGTGTTGCCAAAAATGTTTTTTTTATAGAAAATTAAAAAAAACTCTCATACCAGTGTGAACGGGCGCTAGATTTTTTCTATTTTCCTTTCGCATTAGGGACTTGCGATCGACGACTTTTGTACGTTGTAAATTGTTCTGTAGAATAACTGCTGTTGTGAAGTTTGAATATCATCCTCTTATTAAGAAAACATCGTAATGCAATTTATGCTGTTTAAGTGACAACAGAAAATTCTAAAAGAATGTCGAGAGAGGCGGCAAAAAAAGTACATGTAAGGGGGGGGGGTGGCTCACGAAAGTAGAAAGCAGGAGATATTTTATGATCCTGAGCCCACACATAGGACACACCCGCTAACGAATTAAAAATTTCTCAATAACATTTTCGACAAAATTTCGCTATTTGTAATAATTCCCCTTTTTTGGTCAAGTACATGTCTATGCTACCTTTATTTAATGCTTGGGAATATCTATGAACCTAAACGCACCTGTTTATATCCAAGCATTTCCACCGTTTCTCTAATCATTAAATATTATTCCTTTCTTTCTTAATTAATTTTTATTATTCAGCCTTCGCGATTCTATTTTCCCGCTTTTCTCTCTAATTTCCTGCATTATTCGTTAAATTCGTTAACTAGTGTGTCCCGTGTGTGGGATGGTAGTCATAAAATGTCTCCCCATTGACTCTCGGGAGCCTCCCCTTTCATGTGTGCTCTCTGCCGCCCCCCACGACGTTCTAGAATTTTCTGTTATCCCCTGTTTATATTAAAATGCTTGATGACCCTCACTTCTGGGAATTGGCCCCTCCACAAAGTAACATATAATGCTCCTCGGCATGTGATAAACTATTAATTAAATATTATTTGAATGAATAAATAACCAGTCTGTATCATCGTTAACCACTCCTTTTTTTATATTTGAACAAAATTTATGGTTTCAGTGGATTTCGTTATATATAGCATAATGCTTCAAACATTGTTAAAATTTCAATTTATGAAATATAAAAGAAGCATATATATACTCGGTCGTAAGAACTTTAAGTGTATAACACAATGCAATTTTTGTTACTTTTAAGTTATTTAATTACGTTATATTCTCAATTATATTTATACATATTAGAAGAAGGGAACACACATATTGGTAACACTTTATAAAATTAATTTCCTTAATGAATAATTTTGAAGAATATTTTGGTACAAGTAATGCTTTATCTAATGATGGAGTGTAATTTCAAATCAGTTAAATTTCGAACTATACTAATTGAAGTACTTATGAGCCCTCATTAGATTTTTCCTCTAATTAAGGAGAACCTGTGTAATTAACTTTTAATCAAGAAGCTCTCACAATTTTAACGAAGTTGAAACAACTTGATAAAATTCACAAAGCTGTTTATATTTAATCATTTTTTTTACCTGTTTAACTTGAAACCTACACCTCTTTATACGTTGCCTCATTAATAGAATTATTTCTTCTCAAGAATTCTCCCTTACAGAAAATAACGATATTTAGAGGAGATCAGTTTTGTTGATTCTCATACAAATATACGCTAGTTGCTTAGCAACTGACAGGGGAACAATAGGGTAAAGACACCAATTACATAGATATATTTTTTTCACACTCGATTTAACATTTTACAGATTTGTTTTCGATACAGAATTCAGATTTATGTAAATAATTTTTAAGGTTAATAAAAGTTTCAAAAAAATTGTTAACTGTTTGCAACAATTTCGATTACATTCCACATTTTCACTTACAAATGATTAATTAAACGCAAATATACCAATTTATTTCTTTAAAGAATATACCTTTCAGTACGTATTTACTTTTTTTTAAATCTCCCTATACGAGGGTTATTTCAAAAGTAATGCACAAGACGGCACCATTTCGCACTGGATGGATGGTTCAATAAAAAATATAAAAAATTCGCCATTTGCAGTTGAGGTTTCGTTTGGAGCGATACGGTCAACATTCGGTTACACGAAGGCTAATTAGACCGGGACCTACGGTTTAAAGCCGATTCCGAACGGCTACAAACATCCATACCAACAGGCGGACGCGAATCCACTGGATCTAAACCAAATACCACCCCCTAGCCATTTGGCCATCAGTTGAGGACTAGATGAATATTTATGCGTGTTTGAAAGTTTTGTAACGTGTTTCGTTTTGAAGGGACTAATTTTTTACCATGTTTTTATTAACTCGCTTTCTTGTTTGTTTGTTTGTGTGTGTGTTTGTCCAGTACAAATCGAGCAATCGATTTTTAACTAACTTCCCCACTAGCTAGACATTTGAAACTTTTAGAATAGCTCAGAACACGATGACAATAAATTATTTTAATACTTTTAGCCATCTTTATGCAGATTTGAATTCATTTTCAGTTAATTTTGTTTTGTTGACAGGTGCCGCCATCTATCGGCCGGAACGGGAACGAAAAGTTAAACGGAAGTTAACTTTCAACTAACTTCATTTTCTTTCAAGTTGATGGGATAATTCATCAGAAATATTTTTAAAAAATTATTTATTAATACATAGAATTGTCAAGTTTATATGATTCAACAGAAAATTTAAAAACATGGTATATAAAAATTTCTTTTTATCTTGTAACTAGCTGAAAACCCGCACTTCGCTACGGAGTACATTCAAATTAAATACAACGACCAATGTATGCAATTAATGCCCAAATATATATATATATATATATATATATATATATATATATATATATATATTTATAAAAAAATCGTAAAGGATATTTTTATAGACAAAATAATGTCCAATTGTCTGCCGCATTAGCAAGAGAAATTTTTTTTTGTCTATTTAGTTGTTATGCACGTGACGATAAATTTATTTAAAGTACCAGAAAAAGAAATCACGTGATCAGCATTTAATAAATTAAATTCTAAAAATTAATCTTTAAAAATTCACGAAAAATCAGAAAATGAAGGTAAAGATTCGAAAAAGATCTCATTTAAAAGGAATTTGTATGATCTTTCTCGTGGTATATATTTTATAACGCTCAATTTATTATTTTAAATGTTAACTTTTAAAAAGTTACTAAAGCAGCTTAAAAATTTAATTTTAAAAAATCTAAGAAGAATTTTTCAAAAATCTTTCTTAGTGCACCCCTACACTATAAGAAGAATCGCCATGCAAAATTTCAGCCCTTTAGGTCCAGCGGTTTGGTCTGTGCGTTGTATGTCAGTCAGTGAATGAGTCAGTTACGGAACTGTTTTATATATAGAGATTATTTAGATAGAGTCTGCAGGTGTCTCGGGGTGAGTGAAGAATATTAAAGATCATCATAAATCAAGCTTGAAAGTTCGTGCTCGGTGGGTTCTCCACTGCTTGGCATCTGAACAAAAATAGAAACGTCTGGACATTGTACTGTTGCGGAAACCTTTGCTCAGTCAACGATTTTCCACCTTAGAAGAGCTTGCTTCAGCCGTTACACGAGTCATTAGAGGACTCGACAAAAATTTGCATGCTACAAGGAATGAAAAAAATCTTCCTAGATATTGGGACTCTGTTATCGAGAAGCAGCAGGACTATAAAGGAGGACTGTAGAGAAAAATTGTCAGAAATCATATAGGTATATTGTCAGAAATCATATAGGTCAGAAATCATATAGGGCAATACTTTTGAAATGACCTTCGTACATTTAACAGAAACTGTAATTGAATCGGTCATTTTGAAAGGGAGTCATCTCCATTTTTCAAAATTTTTTATGAGAAACAAAAGAAAACTATAACTCGCCTTCATACATTATTAGTTAGACTAAATTTATT
This sequence comes from Dolomedes plantarius, assembly GCA_907164885.2. NCBI lineage: Eukaryota > Metazoa > Arthropoda > Arachnida > Araneae > Dolomedidae > Dolomedes > Dolomedes plantarius. The sequence continues at coordinate 46,801,602 of OU015493.1, read as the reverse complement.
AATACCTTATAAACATAATAAATTTAGTTTTTATTATGTTTATAAGGTATCAATCTTCAGGCAAAAATATAATTTGTTAATATTTTTTTAAACTTGTGGGGTCCCAGAAATGTTGGAGAAAAGTGGAGATGAGACTTTGAAAAGTGGAGATGACTCCTTTTTAAAATGACCGATTTAAATAAATTAGAAACAGAGTATGAAATGTTTAATTTAAATCAGATAAATGCAAAGAACTTTATTAAAATTTAATAAATGTGTATGATAAACAAATCAAAAAAGTATAATAATAATAGAAAATATTTTAAAAAAATGTTAGATTACATAATTTTAAAATTGCAAGGAGATATACAGTTGAAAAGATAAATAAAAATATTTAAAGTGGAAGAATGTGCCAAATATAAAGGAATAAACTATAATTCAAGTAAAATGATTAAACTACGATACTTCAAACCAAATAAGTTTGTAGGTAATATGCCAACCAGTACAAGATTATATTATAGTATATCAGCAAATAAATTTAACGATTAGAATTGTATTTCATGCTTGATTACAGCAATACCAGAATAATTCGAAATTAATGATGAAAGGGGATTGAAAATATATAACATATGAAGTTTATAGCTACTAACAAGATCGCAATGTATTATGAAGCATATGCAATTAATGAAAATGCGCTGTGAAAACAAATCTACAAAGGAAAACTATATTACATATTTGATAACTTATTTTTAATTATTTTCTAATTTGTAAATACTCCATATGCATTTTTCAAATAATGTAATTGTTGACATTATAAAAAATAATCATTATAATAAATATTTCATATGGCCAATCTATATAAGCCTATCTATATATTCTATATATTCTATTATTCTATAAATTCTACGTGCCAAAATGTATGTATAATTAATTTCTATCTCTAAGTGATAAAGAGGCCGTTGATATCACTATTTTCATAAGTTATCATAACTATCATAAATCAAATTTATAGTTTAATACTAAGAGATATTTGGATGGAAAGCATTTTCATCATAGCACATTTTGTGTTTTTTTATGATTATTTACATTTAAGAAGCATATATTTCCAATATATACGTTTCAATGCAAAATGGCGAATCATATTGGTAAATTAAGAACTTCAAACGAGATTATTAATTTATATTCCCTCACAACGGTAAATAAAATGTATAATTGCCTATTAAATATTTTATATTTCTAGCAAATAAATATTTATTTCATAATAATATTTTTTTTAGTCTATGAGAACAATAAATTAACAATAAGGGCATAAAGTCTACTATGTTGATGCTCAGCACGGCAAAATGTTAGACCCCTGAAATTGAATAACAGACAACCATTAAAAGTTTAAAATTCGAGTAAATCTCACATAACGGCAACAGAGGGGTACAAGACCACACGTTGCGAGCCAGAAACGTGAGCTGTAGGATATTTAATATTTAAGCTCTCCCATCGCTGCATCTTTTTAGCCCTGCACTAGTTTAGTTATACTATTATTGTATTAAAAGTTTTTGGGTCTTTCGAGTATCGTGGTTAAAAAAAAGATTTTGTAAGGAATTTATACCGTAGTAAAAGGGCTAGTCGATAAATTTTTTTGCTGTTTTTCCAACAGAATTATTCAATTTTTCGTGTTCAACATTAACAAAAATTAAATTTAATAAAAGTTCATATCGAAGCAATCTTGAATATTTTGAAAATTTAAACTGAAAGCATTTAGAAATTTGCTTTGGGTCTTCTGTTTGATCTAACTTTGTTAGGTGAAAACTTGCTTTGTTAGGTGAAAACTTATTGTCGTTTACTGGAGGCGTTTCCCTCAAACTTGAGTTTATTTCAAGCTTTACGTGCAAAAAGATGTGTGTCGATCACTTGAATGGCGATATTTTCACAGTTTGTCGGCCTTGTCTACATCTCGTAACTTTAGTGTTCCTTTTGAAACAAGAGTAATAAAAACATTTGAACCTATGTTGATTTTCAAACACTCTTGTCGAATATGACATCTAAAATTCCTTATCCCTTTCCTAATCCGTCTGACATATGTCGTGTGTTATAAAAATATTGCGTTTATATAAGTTTTTTTATATCTTCTTTTTAACCATAACTTTTTAGAGCTTTTAAGATCATCTACCCTTTTAATATCACATTTTTAGATCATCTTTATTTTTGTGATTTTTTAGATCATCTAAATTCTTAGATTTTGAATAATGTTTTTATATTTCCTTCCTTTTGTCGGTCTTTTTGTGTACGCTGTAGCATTTCTCCGAGCGAAACTATATAGCAAGCCAAGGCCCTTCTTTGCCTTCAAAATACGATTGTCAAAGAGGAAGTCGAGAAAAATAGTGCATACGTCAACTAGGTAGATGATTAAAAATAGCTAAAATATTCTGGTGTAATTTCCTGAGCAAGATTAGAAACTCGATTTGTTCATAGGCACTGAGCGAATGGCTTTGTATGCAAGTGTTGGAAAACATCTATCGTGTTTCCTGGTGAAATCAAAGTGAAAATATCTATGGATATGGGGGGGGGGAGGAGGCAGGACGTCACATTCTATGACTATATGCATTTGTAACAGGCAAGTGCTACAGTTTGAAGTTGTATTCAGCTGCAAAGTTAACTTTCAATAAAATATTATTTTAGGGATATCCCTGTGTGATCTATGGCTATGTGTTTCGTTTGACAACCGTTAAGCATCAGGTAGATGCGATAGAGCAGCAACGATTTTTATATTTATACTTTAACACTAGAAAGACGGCTGCCGTCATTTTGACGGTTTCGGACATACTGTTGAGCGCTATGTCTGTATTTATGTTCTCAGGCTTCTGAAATTTTACGATTTTTCTAATTTTACGCGAAATCTTCACACACATTTACAAAATTATTTTCGATAGTAAATAGATGTAGAAAATGTGTTGTATAGCTACTAAGGCTGAAAGCTGTCAATTTGACGGCAATGTAGAAAACTGACAAGAAATCTTTCAAAGAATACCGGAAAAATTTTAGTTACTTTTCGTCTCTATTGCCTTTTGCGAAAAACAGAGATATTGGCTCTTCGGAAATATTGGTGTTGAAAAATAAGGACTGCACACATCATGCATATTTTTTTACCGATAAACCCTACCAGATTATCAGGTCGGCATAAACTGCATAAAAATGAATCTAAATATATACTAATTTATTATATATTGGTATGAAATAGCTCAACATTTAAAGTATTTAGCCATTAAAAAAATAAAATATTTTAAATTCTTGATTTTATTTTTAACTGTCAAAATGACGGCAGTAAGAAAAAAATGTAAGAATGTTTTGTAAGAAAAACAATTCCCAACTTTCTAGTCTTAAGGTTTTTAGAAACATACTTATTGTTCTTATGCCCATTAGGGGTATAATGTCTCTTTCTTTATAATCAGCTTCAAATCATTCCCCCTATTTCAACGATACACATTCTTCGAAAGGAGGAAGAAAATGCTTCCATACCGTAACACTAACGCAATCTTATCCAAGGCACGTTATACAGGTACTTCCTGCTAGTATCACTACCAAGATTTAAGCATCATTGCTTACAATGTGTTAAACTGAAATGATTTAAAATGAAACTGCCTCATTAAAACATACACGCTAGGCTTCTAAAAAACACATTTTAGTTATTTCAGAAACCGCTGAAAATATAATTCACTCTAAAATACATTCCTTTTTCTTATCACTAATCAGTAATCAGGCTCATTATAATTGAATGAAAATACAAATTATTTCTTTCATTAACGAGAAAGAGCAAATCAACACTTGACTTTATTTTAGAGCAGTTAATTTGAAAAAAAAAATGTTTTTTCTTTCCTCTGTGCTAAGGATTTCGGACTTAATGAGATATTGATTTTAGTTCAAAATCTTCACATTCAAGTCGTGAAATTTGAAGCTCGCTTTATTTCTACCATTTCTTATTCATCGGAATGAAGTATATGAATTATTCAAGAAAATCGCATGGATTATGCTCCGTAATATATTTGTAAAAGCTGTACTTTTCACGTTCTCTTAATTTTCGCGACAAAGCAATTATAACTACTAATGAGATTTTTAATGAGAACAATGTGATGAAGAATTCAGATTTTCATAGTTGAAATATGCAATCTGGAGTAGTTTTTGTATGTGGGATGTATGTTTATTTTGAATGGAAGAGTAACAATTTACAGCTGTACTTATTTACCTTTATCAAACTGTCTATTTATCTGAACGTATAAATCTAAAACTTTGGCTACATACCATCGATAATCGATTCAATTCAAAAGAATATTCTAAAGCAAGGCATATATATATATATATATATATATATATATATATATATATATATATATATATATATATATATATATATATATGTGTGTGTGTGTGTGTGTGTGTGGATTCATTAATTTCAAAGGAAAAATCTTAAACAATCGTTCTATACAATTTTCAGTCCATCCTTCATTGAGCTCAAAAGAATAGTACTAAACAATGTATCTGTATATGTTTAGTTCATCCATTTATGTTAAAACAATAGTCTTAGACAATGGTTCTACATAATTTTTAGACCATACATTCGTCTCAAAAGAATGATCTTCGACAATAGATCTATATATATTTTAGTACATCCATTCATCTCAAAAGGATAATTTTAAACAATGTATTTATAATCTTAACTAATGGATTTATATATTTTTCAGTTCATCCATTGATCTCAAAAGAATAACGTTAAGCGATGGATTTATTTGTTTTAAGATGAATGTATGAACTGATTCATTATATTATTTTACGGTGAATGAACTCATCCATTGTATTTTTTTAAAATGAATGAACGAACTAAAAATATATAATTTTTAAGTTCATCGATTCATCTTACAAGAATAATCTTAAGCAACGAAATTATAACTTTGCAGTCCATCTATTCCTCTCAAAGGAATAAGGAACTAGTATGATATACATTGTTTCCACCAAATAACTTTCATAGAAACAAACGTAAAACCATCAGTAAAAGAACTTTTGACTTTAATCCTCATCTCTGACCCACATTTCTTCCAATTCGCACTCTTTAAAAACACACTACTACCAAAGCAAAGGGCGCCAAATTTAGCAAGAAATTTCTTGGGGAGATATCATACTTGTACCAACTGAATCAGTAAATATATACACTTTCAGTCCAGTGATTCATTTCAAAAGAATAATGTTATCGGTGGCTCGATAACATTTTCAGTCTATCGATTCATCTAAAATCAATAATATGAGACGGTAGTAATATATCTTTATTAGTCCATCGATTGAGTCCAAAAATAATAATTTTATGCAGGTGATATAAGTAGGGTACTTTTCCGTTAGCTGGGCGCATTTGGCGTTTGGCCTAAGAAGTATCGCTATTGGCGAGAATGAAAAGTTGCCAGCCCAACAACCTTAGGAAAATGAATTAATGGGTAATAGACAGGCTACATTTTGAAGACATATTGTACCACACGAAACGATGGACGAAGAGTGCGGATCAGCGGGTTTAAATCTAAGAGAAAATGATGTTCAGAAACAGCTAAATGACCCCAAAATTCACATACATAAAAATTTGAAACTAACTAACCACAAACTATATTTTCTTTCTTCATAATCATACTAAAGATTGAGCAATAGTTATGAAGTACAATATGGCGATACAACTGGCGAACAGCACGTCACCATTTGCAATCGTACCTAGCTGAAGTTCTGTGGCGATAATCCTTTTGAGGACATCTTGAAATATATTAAAGATTTTTGGTCTCCTAACTAAATATTTACTAAATTAATAAAATATCCATGGTTACTCATATATTTTATTTATTCATGCACACGTATTACGGGAGTTACTGTTAATTAAACAAAAAAAAAACAGAAAATGCGACTTGTGAACCAAATTTGGCGATATATCACTTGCGCCTGACTAACGGAAAAGTACCAAGAATCCTTTCATTAATGGACCAAAACATATGAACTTGCTCAAAAGAAGAGGTTTTATATAGTTTAGAAATGATGGACTGAAAAATTAGTTAAGCAGAATTTTTTGCAGTCCATCAGTGATCGACTGCTTAATGAATATAACGCAGTAAATCAATGCTCTCAGTCCATCGATGGATGTCCTCTAAAATCTCAGCATACTCAAATGGATACGTTTTATACAATTTCAGTCAATGATTCATCTAAAAAAATTATCTTTTGCATTGTATCTATACAATCTCGGTCCATGGACTCATTGGACAGGAATAACCTAAAGCTTTGTATCTATACTTTTTCAGTCCATCGATTGATGCCCTCTGTATTCTCAAGATTCTCAAAAAAGACGTTTTTATACTTTTCAATCCACTAATTCAGCTCAAAAGAATAATCTAAGGCATAGGATCAATGCAATTTTGGCCCATGGAGCCATTGGGAAATATTTATAATCTAAAGCAGTGGATTTATACCATTTAAATTCCATCGATTCATCTCAAAATAATAATTTAAAGTAGCGGATATATACATTTTATAGTCCATCTATGAATCTCTAAAACGTTAATCTAAAGCTGTTAATCTACACGATTTTCTGACCATCTGTCCATCAGAGAAGTATAATACAGGGTGGTCATAAAAAAACTTTTCCGATATATGGACCTCCCGTTCCGTTCAACCTATCGAGATGAGATTTCAGATATAGTTATTCAGAGATATGAGCTCGGGATTCTATGAACAGCAACAACATGGCGCTCTCGGTTGCGGTTATGGGTACAGAAATTCGAAATTTTCGAATGGCAACACGACTTTTTCCGGTCGCAAAAATTCTCAGCGCATGCGAAAACACTATAGGGCGTTGGAACGGCACGTGTATCACAAAAAACGGTTGTGTTGTGCACGCACAAAAAATCAGCTCTGCGAACGGCCAACAAAAACACGATCGGGGCACACGGAGGAAATTTGCATATGACAGAGGCAAGACACCAATCACAGAACACCGTTAGCCAGATATTCAGCGGAGAAAACCGATAAAAAGCTCTATCATATGCAAATTTCCTCCGTGCGCCCGGATCGTATTTTTGATGGCCGTTCGCAGAGCTTTTTTTTGTGCGTACATAGCGCGTTTGTTTTTTGTGATACAGGTACAGTTCCAACGCTTTTTAGGGTTTTCTCATGCGCTGAGCATTTTGCGAAGGGAAAAAGTTGGCGTTGCCATTCGAAAATTTCAAGTTTATGTACCTATAACCGTAACCGTGAGAGCCACGTTGTTGCCGTTCACAGAATTCCGAGCTCATACCTCTGAATAACTATATCTGGAACCTCATCTCGATAGGTAGAACGGAACGGCCGCTAGAGATACATATATCGGCAATGCTTTTTTATAACCAACTTGTATACAGGAACGGCTCTATACCATTTTCAGTTCATACGTTCAATGCCATATACAGGGTGATCTAATTCACGAAACCTTGTATGATTTCCTATATCTCAGATTCATATTTCCATGCATAAAAATGCTATAACGTTCCACTGAATATCAGAAAAAAAGTACAAGGTAGTAAAAAAATAATATCCCTTTAAGACCAATTAAGTTTTATGCAATGTGCATGAAATATAACAAACTTAACAATAAATATGGCGCAAAACACGAACACTCCAGAATACTTCACCATCTGAACTGTCTCTAGAAGCCTCTGATTAAAAAGAAGCGGTTTGTGGAAGACTAGTTGACTTTTTCGAACAAAAGGTGAAGACTTCAAATCATTTACAGAGCTCTTGAGAACAATAAATTCGATGAATTATAATCCTCTGCTTACTCCGGTGAGTGAAATTTCATTTATGGTTATAAAAATACTATTATATTGCATGAATAAAACTTGTTTTGCATTTTACGTTTTTGTTATTGACCACAGACATAATAGCATTAAAGTTGCAGCATATTTCTTATGATCCGCTACTTATCTCAGCCAAAAATCTGTCCAATGATTACTACGACAGGAGGAAATTGTGTTTTCATTACAAACATTCTGTACTGATTTCCAAATTATATGTTTCTTTTATGTAAAACTCATTATGGATACAAAAAGAACCTGCCCAATGTAATGGAATTGTTTGTGGGTGGGGTAATGAATCGGTCCTGGGACCAAATATAATAGACCTTTCAACTATTATTAATTAAATGTCATGTAATTACACATCCTAAAGTCTTCACATTGCGTTGTGTTTCACAAATTATTACAGACTATCTGATTGTAGATAACAAATGACACGTTTATTAATTAACAACATCTAAAATGATATACATACACACAGAAAATATTACACTTAATCCTTTCACTTATCATCACATATATTCACTCTTATTATTTTCAATATTGACTACACTCATGAATTACGTTAAGTTACCTATCCACATTACTCCTACTTCTTAAATATCTATCAAAATTATATTATTAACTTATTCGGCATGAATGAGAATAAGTAATCTAAATAATGTATATATATAAAACAGTTCCGTAACTGACTCATTCACTGACTGACATACAACGCACAGACCAAACCACTGGACCTAAAGGGCTGAAATTTTGCATGGCGATTCTTCTTATAGTGTAGGGGTGCACTAAGAAAGATTTTTCAAAAATCCTTCTTAGATTTTTTAAAATTAAATTTTTAAGCTGTTTTAGTAACTTTTTTTAAGTTTGCACTTAAAATAAATGTATCAATAGATGGCGTTGTAAGCGGCACGAGAAAAAATTAGTTACTATGCGAGCCTAATTAATAGGAACTCATGCGCTTGACAAATTGCATGTGGTATAAAAGCGCGGGATATGTGGCGTTCCCATCATATTGTATCTGAGTAGCTTCTCATGAGTCTCTAAGTGGAGGATCGCGCTCTTCTGGTGAAGCTCTTCTACAAGAACGATGACTGTGTGCCTGCAGATTTAAAGAAATTCCGGTCATTAAAGGGAATGAAAAAAATGGAATTTATCGCTCGCATGGAAGTGGACAATGAATGGCCATGGAACATTTTGTGGACAGATGAAGCCCATTTCCACCTCCAAGGGTTTGTCAACACACAAAATTGTAGGATATGGGCAAAGGAAAACACATTCGCAACTCAACCAATACTGATGCATTCGCCAAAGCTAACTGTGTGGTGCGGGTTGAAGGCATCGTGTATGGTGGGGCCATATTTTTCGAGGAGATAGGTCCTGTGGGTCCTGTTACCTGTACCGTGAATGGTAAACGGTATGCGAGTCTTTCGCGCAGCCAGGTCATTCCAACACTTCAACAGCGTGCATGTCTGGATAGAATCATTTTCATGCAAGATGGCACTCCTCTGCACATCGCAAAGCCAGTCATGCAACTGCTCAAGAGGCATTTCGGAAATAATCGACTTATCAGCCGTCATTGTCCAAAAGCCTGGCCTCCAAGATCACCAGACATCAATCCTTGTGACTTCTAGCTGTGGGGTTATCTTAAAAATGTTGTGTACAGTGGCCCGATTGCAAATTTAGCTGAATTGAAGGCACGGATTACGCAACACATTCGCAACGTCACCCCTGAGAAACTCCAGTCTGTTGTGGAACATGCTGTTTATCGCTTTCAGCTTGTGGCGGACAATGGTGGAAACCATATTGAACCTGTCTGCCGCAAGTCTAGCGATAATTAACAGGCATTTTCATTGTTGCTTTTTATGCGGTTTCTGGCCCAAGGACAATTAAAAACCAATTTTTTCCATCCAATGTGGTACAACCTTGCCGTGGTGGATGGGCTTTCCACTAACAGTGCCACAACTGTTGACTGACTTGGAAGTCAATTTTTCCGTCAAACACACATGCACATTGAACACTACAGTTGGTTTACTGTGCAACTCATGCCAAAGCCGTCGTATTTCGATTCAAAATGTCACTTGTAGCCGAACCCACTTTCGTTATGCCGCCTACAGCGCCATCTATTGATACATTTTGGAATTTTTTTTATTATGCCAAATCGTTTCCCCATTCTTCCAGTATATTCACTTCAAATTTGAAGTCATTCTGACCAGTGGTTCTTTTTTTGCAGCCTTTTGAAAGTGGGACTTTAATTATGGACATCCGGTATATATATATATATATATATATATATATATATATATATATATATATATATATATATATATATATATATATATATATATATATTATATATATATATATATATATATATATATATATATATATATATATATATATATATATACTCCTTCAAAAACATTTCCAGTTCACATTTGCTGTAAATTATACTCGACTGAAACAAAGTTTTCGCCTTTTAAGTAACGCCTTACTAGCATCGAAACATACGCGTTTAACATATTATGGACTATTCAACAAATGATAGAGGAAAATAAAGATGCCATTAGAGATATGCAGTAATTAGAGCTACACACATTGAAAAAAAAAGTTGGATTCCAGGGAAACACATGTTTCGTGAATTCTTGATAATAATTAAAAAAGCCCGAAATTTATCCAATCTAATCTTCATGTCTTGTTGACTGTTGGTTTTAACAAATTGTCCTCTCGCTAATATGCTAATTAAGACGCTCTTCCTTAATTACTTTTTCGAGAAGCTTGTCCCGGGTGAGACACATAAAATATGATTCGTGGACGGAAAAAAGAACTTTTTTAACACTGACGTAATTATTCAAATACAGTGTGGTCATATGTATAAAATATAAATAAATATATATATATCCGAGTTTTGTTATTATTTCCAACATGTCTTTTAAAAGAGACCAGTAACTATTTCTTTCGTTCATAAATTCTCGAGAACAAACTCATCCGCGATGAGTAATTCCCAGAGCTAATATATTAACATACAAATAGAGCGAAATCAATTTTCTGGAAAGAGCGCGTCTGAATTTCGTAGTAATTAGTGAAAGCAAAGGGCTGTCGCCCCGTTTAGAATGTTTCATAGAATCTTGGAAGATTTCCGTGACCCCAAATCAATGTATATATATATATATATATATATATATATATATATATATATATATATATATATATATATATATATTCTTACAATTTACCTAAAACAATATTTGTAATGAAGCTGACTTTCTCTACAACACATTTATTAAGGCAAATTGTGACTTAAAGGACACTTGTGGGAAACTCGCATGTAGTTACTTCCTAAAGGCCGCAATAAATTAAAATGGATTGCTATATGTTTTGAAATACTTGTAGTTATTGGCATTCAAAATAGCATCAAGTTTGACTGTCTCTATGAACGACTCACGGAGTCTCACATTCGGAAGCTCTTTGATATAAAAAGGAAATGAAAATTTCCCACTTATCATTTTTAAGAAATCAAAACATATACGGTGGCCAGTAAGGGTTCCGAAATAAGTGGACGTTTTTAGGGGTGGTCGTCGAAAAGAGGTTTCTTCCATAACATTGACTCTATGGAATCTTTAATCGATTCTGAAGAAAATATGGCCAATTAGAGGGATGACTGTTAAGATGGCCGGCTAGGGAAGTTCCATTGTGTATATATGTATACATATCTCTCTCTCTCTCTCTCTCTCTATCTATCTATCTCTCTGTATATATATATATATATATATATATATTCTCTTTTAATCGTATCGCATATTATTCCGAAATAAGTGGACGTTTTTAGGGGTGGTCGTCGAAAAGAGGTTTCTTGCATAACATTGACTCTATGGAATCTTCAATCGATTCTGAAGAAAATATGGCCAATTAGAGGGATGACCGTTAAATGGCCGGCTAGGGAAGTCCCATTGTGTATATATATATATATATATATATATATATATATATATATATATATATATATATATCTTTCTCTCTCTCTCTCTCTCTATATATATATATATATATATATATATATATATATATATATATATATATATATATATATATATATTCTCTTTATTCGTATCGCATATTAGTCAAACAGACATGAAGTATAAATTGGATAAAAATGGATTGTTTTAATTATTACCAAGAATCCACGAGACGTTTGTTTCCAAGGAATCCCATTTTTTAATGTGAGTTGCTTTAATTGCTGCATATCTCTAATGACCACCTTTATTTATTTTGATTATTTGTTGAATAGTCTGTGTATGTTAAACTCATAAGATACAATTCGCTTCAAGTGTATATCTGAAACCACAGTAATTGCTTTGAAAAACAAGTTAAGAACTACGGGCATATGCTTTGACCGCTAAGCAATTAATTTATTTTCTGAAGCGTATTTTCTACTTAGCATACGGACTTAGTATTCAGTTTCCTTAACCTCGTTGCCAGAAAATTATACTGTGCACTGAGGTAGTTTAGTCATTGATAGCAATCTACCCTACATTAGTACAGGGGTCGAAATTTGTCTAAGGCAGTGGTTCCCAACCTTGGGTACGCGTACCAGTACCGGTACACGAATGATTTTACAATTTAAAACAAAAATCTATTAAAAATCTGTATTACAAAAAAAGAAAAGAAATGACTATAATAAATAATGATGCATACGTTTTAATATTTTAGTTTGTAATTTCTTATCCATTGTTTGCGTTGTAATACTTTATTGGGATTTACCTAATCTCAAAAGATGCCGTCTACACCTGAATGTGTTATCTATAACCGCCCAATAAAAATTTGGCACTCGCCTGCGAATTATAACTGTGTCTATAAGTGTGTTTGCGAATAATATCTGTCTGAGAAGTTTCTTGCCAATCAGTAAAATTTTTAATGCCATTTGCGACCACATATTTATGTGAAAAAGGATTTTCTGCAGTGACTGCGATGAAAACCAAATATAGAGCTTTGATGGACATTGAATCGGATCTTCGCCTTAAACTGACAAACATAGAGTGCGATATTACTTCTTTAGTTAATAATAAACAGGACCAACCTTCTCACTAATTATATAATTTTTAAAGTGATTATTATATTTTATGTATATGTTTAGCAATAAAAATATATCCCAAGTTACTTGTCTTTATTGCAAATGTTCTCCATTGCATTTTATTCCTCATTTCAAAATTTTTGGGTCGTCTACCGGTACGTCATCAAATTTTTCACAACGTACAGGTACGGTACTATAAAAAGGTTGGGAACCCCTGGTCTAAGGTATAGATATTTCTGGGATATCATCTCCAAAACAGTAACGTCAGTTCCCCTAATGAGTATTTTCATAACAAACTAGTTGAATACACGTGCTTCACTACGGAGTACATTAAATTTAAATTCAACAGTCAATGTCTGCAATTAGTGCCAAAAAAATAAATAAATATATTTATAATAAAAACGTACCGGGTATTTTTATGGACAAAATAATGTAGAAGAAAATATTCAAATTAAATACCACAGTCAATCCATGCAATTAATTTGTATGTTTAATATCAATAAAACATACTAATTTGAAATAAATTCTTAAAAAACTTCCATCTCAATTAGACAAGTGGTTAAATTTTAACTTTTACCGTATTTTAATATTTTTTTTGTCAATTTATTTCGTTGTTATGCACATGACGCAAAATTAATTTAAAGTATCACAATAAGAAAAGAAACCACGTGATCAGCATTTAATACATTAAATTCTAAAAATTAATCTTTAAAAATTCACTAAAAATCAGAAAATGGAGGTAAAGAATCGAAAAGGGTTTCATTTTAAAGGAATTTTATGATATTTCTCTTGATTTAAAATTTTTAACCCTCAAATTATTATTTTAAATGTAAACTTTAAAAAAAGTTACAAAAACAGCTTAAAAATTTAATTTTAAAAAGTCTGAGAAATTTTTTTCCAAAATCTTTCTTAGTGCTCCCCTACACTATAAGAAGAACCGCCATGCAAAATTTCAGCCCTTTAGGTCCAGCGGTTTGGTCTGTGCGTTATCTGTCAGTCAGTCAGTCAGTCAGTCACGGAACTTTAATATATATATAGATAATGCAACAAAATCTTGGTTTTGTAGGCGAAAGTGCTTAATATAAGTGCCATCAACCGTTGACTGTAAGTATGTAACACTGATTATATAACTGTTTGCTTCCATAACGATTCTCCAAACTAAAAGAATTGAATGAGAATATAGAAATACAATTTATCTGATGACTTTTTAAATATTTATTGATTGTATATTATTTAATGAAATTTAATTTGAAATTAAGCTTTTTTTTTCAAATACATAATTAGTTGGAAGCTATTGTTTGATTACAGTTATTATCATAGTATTTTCATACTAATGAATAAAAGGACTATCTTAATGAACACTCAGCCTGACGCATAAATTATAGTTTTGTTTTAATATGATTTACAACGTCCTCAAATAAGATTCTATCTATCTGGTTGAACATAAGTCTACATTATAAAAAAAAAATGTAATATGATGTCCATAACAAATTATTAACTTTGAAGAGCAAATCTCCAAATAAATATTCTTGAACGAGAAAATTTTAAAATTACTTTAACCCGATATAGTTTATAGTAAAATTACATTTTTTATTAGTGCTTTTCCTTAAATATTCTAATTCGGATAAAACAAGGATAACAATCATTATCATACCATGATTATCATAACAATGGAAATAGGGACATGTCTGTATGAAACCATCGTCCTCCTGTAATCAAGACAAGCTTTATTTAATATGCCAGACAAAGTCTCAAGTATGATACTAACTCTCGAGTTCGGCATAAAATTCATGAGCTTTTAGCTAATTGCTTTCGTCAAGATGATCTCGTCAGACGGAAAGGAAATGAAATTTTCCAAATTATATTTACAGTCCTTTTCACAGATGAAAAAGAACGATTTTTTTTCCATTTTAAAAATGCGCAAATGTATTGTTTCGTAGAAGCTAAGTCTCATGTTTTCATATCTTTTATACCAGACTCACTTATGTTCCTTTTTCTAATCCTTGTAAATTATTATTAATATTACTTTTGCTTCCCCATAAAATTGAAATATAAAGAAGAGTTTTTGCTTTAAAGAATTTTAACTTTAGGTTTATAGCGAGCATTACTTTAGAATATAATTATAATTTAAGAATGGATGATATTAATACCCTATTCTTCTCCGAAGAGAAAACAAATTACTGAATAATTCACGATAAACGTTGAATTAATTTACTCTCTAATCTCATTTTAATCTGGCAATAATAAAAAGTAAGATATTTTAACGAAAAGGAAATTTAACTGTATAAATTTATCTTAGATCGTTTCTTATTAAAATAATGATATAAATGTTTATCTTAAGGTACTTATTACTTTTATTTGGATCTGAGGATCGATCAAAATGTTGTCAAGAGCAGTAAAGTAACGCTATAATTAGAGACTGAATTCAGAGTGGCATGAGTTTTTGGAAGAAATAAGAATACATTTTCTAGAATTTTTCCTTTATGGAAAAATAAAATCTCCGAATTCACAGGTCATCGCAAAAGGGTGTTGGGAGCAGTAAGGTAATGCTAAAATTAGAGACTGAAATGAGACTGGAATTTGTTGAGGAAACATAAGAATATAATTTCTAGAATTTCCCATGTGTGAAAAAAAAAAACTCCTAATTGATAGGTCGCCGCAAAATATTGTCTCGGGAGCACTAATATAATGTGATAATTCAGACTGAAATGAGACAAGAATAAATTGATCAAAAAAAAAAGAATATAATTTCTAGAATTTCCCATGTAAGAAAAAACTGCGAATTTGTAGGCCGCCACAAAATGTTGTCGGGATCAGTACCATAATGCGATAAATAGAGACCGAAATGAGACTGGAATCTATTGAGGAAGAAATATGAATATACTTTCTAGAATGCTCAATTAAGGAAAAAACTATCTGCGAATTGATAAATCGCCACAAAATGTTGTCTGGATTTGCTGGAGCAGTACCATATTGCTAGAATTACTGGAATAAGACTGGAATTACTTCAGGAAGAGATAAGATTAAATTTTCCAGTAATTCCCATTATTTTGAAAAAAAATCTATGAATTTATAGATTACCACAAAAAGTTGTCGGGAAAGGTGCCGTAATGATAAAATTAGATATTATGAGGAGGCTAGAATCAGTTGAAGAAGAAGTAAGAATATATTTTTCAGAATTTCCCTTATTTTAAATTTAAAAAAAATATGCGAGTTTATAAATGACTACAAAAGCTTGTACGGAAAAGAGACTCAATCATAAAATTATACTTTACAAAGAGACAGGAACCAATTCAAGAAGTAAGAATAGATAATTCGGAATTTCCCATATTGTTGAAAACAATCTGCGAGTTGATAGATAGCCCAAAAATTTTCTCGGCAGCAGTAATATAATGCTAGAATTGCAGACTGAAATGAAACTAAAATCGATTGAGGAAGAGAAAGAATATATTTCCCAACATATCGCTTAATGAGGAAAATAAATTCTAGGAGTTGACAGATCGCATTAATCTATATTATCTGCAAATAACTTCGTAACCCTACTGAAAGCATCATATATTTACTTGTATAATAAGCATATTAAAATATTACTAATTACGTCTTCATTCAATAAAACATACAGCTCAAACTAAATGAAATTATGGTAAATGATTTGTAACTATATTATAAACACCATGCATGAAATTTATTATTTAATAAACTTAATAAAGTTAATTAATTACACTCTTTGAATATATTCAAATGTTGTTAATAGGTTTCAAATCTTAATATCTACAGAAACACAAGTTTTCCGATGCTTGAATAGATTTGATGTTTCTAAATCGAGCGGTTATCAGACATATGAAACAAAAGTAATGAAAGTTAAACAGTGATTACTCATTTTTGGGATTCTGTATATTTTACTTACTTCTATTAACTACATATGGCTGTATTGCGAGTGTTTTCCCTAGAAGCTTGCGAATCTTTATCTTCGGCAAGTGCTTTTCACTAAGTGACGAAACATGAGCATGTTATAAAATTTTTCATTGCTGATATTCATCACTACCATTGGACCGGAAGAACATTTGAGTCAACTCCGTTCCCTGGGACATGCCCTCTAACACAGATATTTCAGGTTATGACATCGGGGAACCAGTATTCAGCGAAGAGAGAAATGGAGTACAGTAAAACCTCGTTTATCCGGTCCTCCGTTGATCCAGGATCTGCGGTTAATCTAGATCCGATTTGTGGACATTATTTTTATTTAATGTTCACATTTCATAATAATTTTAACTATGATAGCAAGAACGTAACTACAAGTTCACCAAATATTCTCGTTTAGTTGATTCAATGTACAGTTTCTGCATAGAATGTACAATAAATTATAGTAATAAAAGGCTTTTTGTTGAGTTTAAGAAATCTTTATTAGGCTTACCCATTCTTTGAAAAGAAATGATGTGAAAAGTTATTTTTACCATGTTTTTATTAACTCGCTTTCTTGTTTGTTTGAGTGTTTGTGTGTCTGTGTGTTTGTCTCGTACAAATCTTGCAATTGATTTTTAACTAACTTCCCGACTAGCTAGACATTTGAAACTTTTAGAATAGCTCAGAACACGATGAAATGCATTATTTTTATACTTTTAACCATCTTTAAGCAGAATTAAATTAATTTTCAGTTATTTTCAGTTTATTTTGTTTTGTAGACTGGTGCAGCCATCTATTGGCCGGGACGGGAACGAAAAGTTAAACGCAAGTTAACTTCCAATTAACTTCATTTTCTTTCAAGTTGATGGGATAATTCATCAAAAGATTTTTAAAAAAGTATTTATTAATACATAGAATTGTCAAGTTTATATGATTCAATAGAAAATTTAAAAACATCGTACATAAAAAGTTATTTTTGTCTTGTAATTATTATATTTTGTAATGTCTTGTAAACAATAATGCTATGTAATTTTGTTACAAAACATAGTTATGTTATCGTAATATACGCTTAGTTAAGGATTTTGTTTTGCTTATTTCCTATATTACCCGGATTATCCTGATTTTCGATTATCCAGACACAGCCTATGATCACAGTTAGTCCTGACAAACGAGGTTTTTCCGTATTCTCATTGGTTGGCTGCAGGATCCTCCAGTTTGCTTTACCAAAGAGAGGCAGCATTCAGTGCGGTCAGATCTTACGAACGTGAAAGACTTTGGCTGACTGTAAGCTGGTATCCAATTGGCAATGAAGAGAAGAATGGAAGAAAATGATTGGTTATAAGTGAGACAATTGGTTCAGGGTTCCATGAGATCAATCACTATAGCTTGGAGCTCCACCAGGAATGGATCCGTACCGCAATTACAAAGGTTTTGAGACAAATGCTATAGTGGAAGGAATAAAATGCTAGAAGGAAGTTTAAGGCTTTTAACCCTATCACGGGCAGCAAACTGCCCCGTTTGCACGGATGAGATCTTTCCTCCAATTTTTTTAACTTCAAGAATCTTGAAATAAAGGTTGGGAAATGTTTTTACTTTTTTATACTGATAACAGATGGCAGTACTAACCATTTTTCTGCTCATTTAACTGGAATACATTGAATGAAAGTGACAAAGAATGACTAGATTTAGGCGTTTGCACTGTGCAAACGATGCCGCTCAAAGGGTTAATAACCTCTCAGTAAATAAATAATATTTATTTTCAACTCTTTATGGTACTTTCTTATTATATAAGTGAGAGTGATTTCTTTTGTTAATACCAAAGCTATTGTTATCATTAATAATAATTCATCGAAACATTTAAATTTTTTCACTGATAAATTACCTGGCACGTTAGCACCTGATAGTATGCTATTTAAAAATATTTTAGGCACGTACACGAGAATAGGCTCAACCACCTTGGTCTAGGTCATTCCGAGGAGGCTATGAAAAGTTTGAAATCTACTCTCGTTGCAAATATGTACTCTGAGAATGTCAATATCTGCATAAATCCGCTTACTATATTGGATCCTTAAAAATTATCATATCAACCTGTCACCAAAATGAACTTATTGTTTGAAGACATAACACATTTGTAAGATAAAATAGAGGGTACTTTGATGTTTACTTTTTAAGTTTCAATTTAAAAAGAGACTGGAAGCAGTTGAGGAGGAAATAAGCATATATTTTCTAGAATTTCCCATGTCTGAAAAAAAAAGTCTGTAAATTCCCAGATCGCTGCAAAATGTTATCTGGTGCTGTAACATTATGGTAAAATTAGAGACTAACAGCAACTGGAATTAGTTCAGTAACGTATAAGAATGCATTTTTTCAGAACTCTCTCATATATGTAATTAGCTATTTCTAAGTTAAGTCTGGCAGTCATATATAAGAAATATGTTTTATATTCTACTAAATTTCCGTACTGTATAAGAGCACTTAGGGCTGACAAATATCACATTAATTTTTTTTATAGATGATTATAAAATTTTTAAATTGCATTTCGCGTGGCAGACTTCTTTCAGTATACCATGCAGAAACATCATTCGCTAATACAATAACCAGATAAATTACCTTTGCCTTGATATTTTTAATAATTTTGATCAATTTTGCTAGGTAAAAGCCACAGTGGTCACCAGAAATTATTTATATTCCATTGAAGGACAATTTTAGTTGATGAATACATTTACCTTCCAAAAGCGACACATGTTTCATGACTCAATAAAGGTACTTGAAGGGACGGAATTTTATTACTTATGTGGAGATTTACAACGCCTGGTTACTCGGAAATTTAATTCATTTTCTTCAAGTTTCATTCATGACGCTTTCATTGCAAAACTTTGATGTTATTGGAAGTTTTGATGTTACACGACTAAACTGACGGTCTGATTGCATGAAAATTTTCAGATTTTCTTTTTATGAATATACTTTATTACGGAAAAATAAAAGAGAATTTAATCTCAAGAGTGAAGAAACGTATCTTATATTAGAAGAAGGAATTTGTTTTTACGCTTTTAGCTGGAAAAGATAAAACGTATTGATAAAACTCTTTTTTCTCTGCATGTAAGATACTGTTTCATAAAATTTTGTTACATTAAAAGTTTAAATTTTGGTAATGTTACTCCATGATCCGCATATTAAAATTAATGGAATAAAGAGTATTAAAAAGTATGGACGTATTGACATAATACTATATTAAATGCATGCAACACATATTTAACTCCATACTTAATCCGAATATAATCAATGCTATAAAATTTATAATGTAGGAAAAGGTGAAAGGAACAAAGATATAAGGTCCAAGGAAGTCTAGTGGTATCTCGAAGGTCTTGGAACTGAGAGCTCGGTTCATATTCCGATAAACATCCTTAAAGGCCTTCGTGTCTAGGCCGGATCCCCCAGATGTCACCGCTGAAGGTTCTTCATCCAAAATTAGGTTGCACTAGGTGTTCCTGTTGGTTCGCGTCTACGACGCACCCCCACGACCCCATTGGAAGCAACCTACCACTCTCGCGGATTATGTGCGAATATCTTCAGTGACAAGCATTATACATTGTGAAACAAATATATAATGGAACATCTACTGCTACTGTCTGTGTATATATATTATATATATATATATATATATATATATATATATATATATATATATATGCCAATATAAGTATACTCGCACGTTCAGATGCAGAATCGCAATGGACATGTATTCTCAATATTGTTTTTCATCGCTGAGAGAAATTTCATTGATTTCTTTCAAAACCTACTATGTATCGCAGCATATGGACCTCCATAGATAATGGTCACGGGATGCTACTTAAACAAATAGTCTTTAAGGGCAATTGATGGTTTTCTGGTCTTCCCGAACAAACACATGGCAGAAGTCATTGAAAGATGGACGGACGGTGGCAATTCTGGAATGAAAACGCCACATGGGAAACCTCACAAAGTATGGACACAAAGTCAACGATTGAGGAAACATATGCTTAATGATGATTTCAAAAATTATATCTTACACGCCATCAGCGTCGGCCTCAGAAGTGGTCCTAGCCACTATAATCCATATCAATACCCTTAAAATTCGTCTGGGACTGCATTATATAAGATACCCTAATTACACGGCTTAATGCTACTTAGAGAGTGCAGTGGTGTTTAACACGTCTTTTATGGACAATAGAAGAGAGTAAAATGTTATGGTGGATGATGAATCATGCGTTAAACGTTTTCATTAGGTTAGGCTTGTCAGGGTATGGCAATTTCCCGGTAAACGATTTATTCCCAACTGCTTAATTTCGAGGGGACTCCGTAATTGCCTGGACCTCTGTTCGCTACGAATAGCAGAGAGTCCTATTTTTTTACATTCGCTTTGAAAAATATAATAGTTACATAAACGATTTAGATAACTGTAAACTTTAAACAATGTGGCATTATTTCGAAACAGATTCTTATTTCTTTCAGCATAATCTGGCCCCACGCCAACCTTCGTACTCTTTAGAGACAAGGTTTGAACAACAAAACATACAATATTTAGATTGGCCGTCTCAAAGTACCTATATTAATGCTGTAGAACACACATCACTTATTGGACGAGCTGAAAGCCAAATTTGTCTCTCTAAGATAGCCCTCTAGTCACAGCTACAGTCAGAGATTCACAGTCAGAGTTCTGTTTCTGAGAATTTCATCGATAAAGACAGTACCTGCTGATATACGCCTATAATTGGTCGAATACGTCTAGAACAGACGATGCAGTCATAACAGAGAAAGATTGTTGAACAATGTAATTTTTTTCTAAATAAATTCACTTATCATCTTTTTACTTGTCTGCTCAATTACTTTCGGAAGAAAAAAATAAATGATAACAATAATAATTACACACACACACACACACACACACATATATATATATATATATATATATATACATACTCAAGTTACAAATTTGTATCAGTGTTATTTAACCATACTTTGATCTTCATATCAAAAAGGCTTCTATTCACAAGAAAAATTAAAACCCATGCTACGCAAATATTTACTCTTGTTAAAATATTAAAGTTCAGAAATCTCGCGACTTTTGGACCATGTAAGTAAATAAAGAATATGTGACTGCTTCCGCGATGGTATGCGTATACATAATTATACAAAAATCTGCATACTTATATTTATCAGTGTATTCATTTTGCCCTGGGAGATATTAAAACATGTTAAATTGAATTAGATTAATTGAGATGGCACGAAAGCTTAAACTGTGTTTTTTTATTTTTTCTTTCATATCAGTATACATTAAGATCTAACAACGCAAATCGGTAATTCGCTTACGCTCACAGCAAATTTAATTTGTTTTTCTCCAATTACACCTTATCAAATGTTTATCACAGCTGTTGTTGCCATGTAATGAATACATGATATTCTAATTAATAAATTCGCTAACCCGACACGCTTTTTTTCTGGGAAAACTCGACAAATGTCAGAGCAAGGGTCATGAATTTTTAATCGTAAAAACCAGCTTAATTACGTGAAAATGTGACACTAATTTGGACCTGAAACATGATTTAATTAAACTTTTACATTTTTTATAACTTTTAGGAATTAAAATAACTGCCAAGTGAAAATTTGATCTTCAAACGCGGAGGGGTCAACATTATGACGGATGTTTTGAACGTATGTTAATTAAGTTTATAAATATTTGTTATTGTTTATCGTAGTACCAAATCAAAGATTATATTTTTTAGAAATCTTAGTTCGTCTCCAAGTAAATTAATTCCTTTATTTACTTTTAATCCATCATTAATTGTGGAAGATTTTTATATTCAATTTTACAGTGCTCTACTAATTAATCTGGCTGTGAAAATTAGAAAAATTGCTTTTTTGTTACAAAGATCAATTTTTTTAATGCTTTTTCATACAAAAGTGTATAATGTACTCTGGATTTATGCAGCACTTTATCTAAACATAAAGTATATGATTCATGCCCGCGTGACATGTTAGTGACGTAATATGATTGATCTGTCGTTAATGATATTTTGTAAGTTTTGCAATAATTTTTTTAAAATTTGATCCTCCCTTTTTACACTTGTTATATTTTAAATATAAATTATAATCTTGGAAGATAAGTTACAGTGCAATAAGTCTTTGTATAACAGTTCGCTAACTGATAGAAAAATTGCCCCTGTTAGCAAAAGGCATTGATAATACAATTATGTTTAAGGCTATACATCACTTGAACACTAAACTTCAACGTCTGTGTTAAGATACGGAGAATGCTTTGTAAATAAACTAATGCATAGTTTTTAGTTATGATTTTCTTTATATGAAATTTTAAACGTGTATATACACTTCGAAATATTCTTTAAAAATAATTTTCTCCCGTAACTTATTATTTTTTAAATGTTCCTAATTTTACTAGAGATGGAATTCAATAGTTTGATTTCCCTATGAAAAAACGATAGTAAAAATTTGAAAATTTGAAAACTATGCGTCATTTAGTTAATTTTTTTTTCTTGAGTTGGCATAATGTATAATTCAAAAATATGCAATTATTAATGTGCGATTTTATAGATATTGATAAATGCTAATTCCCCATAGAAATTCCCCATAGAAAGTAGAGTGACATCGGGGTTGAACATTTAGGAGGTCTGGAACTTATATAAAACCCTTAGGCGCAGGATCTTATTTAAAATTGCATCTCCATTTGGTATTCTAGTAAACGAATACATAGTAAACAAGCAAGTTATATCTCATTGGGATGAAATTATATTCAATCTTGTTCTCTATTCATCTTGTTTTCAAAATGCATTATTTTTTTGTTAGCCATTTTATTTCTAAGAAAATACAAATTAAATTGACATACTTTTTCCGACAAACCTATAGCAAATTATAACGAAACCTCAGGTAGAAAAAAACCCCCAAAAAACTTAAATGCGGTAACTTAACCTTAAGTCCATAACATAATATAAACAAGTTATTTAAAAAAATCCAAACATCAAATCAAACATTTAGTAATTTATTGCTACAGTAGCATATTTCGTTTCGGATTGGTATTATGAAAATAATTCATAATTCCTTGCCATGATAGAGTTATGACATTTATGTTGAAGTCCCACAAATAGAATTGTATAGACTGTGATAAAACTAATATAGGGTCATTTTCTGTGGAATAATACACTCTTCACTGGACATCAATATTCATTAACAAAAAATTTCTATAGATATTAAGAGTTTTTCCATAGATCGAAAAATTTCTATGGATCAAAGATTTATTTTATAAAATATCAAGTTTTGTTATAAAATAAATCTTTTCAACATTACATCAGTGCTGTACAATTACCGTATGAGAAAAAAAAAGAACTTTAAAAAAAGATCGAAAATAATCTAGCAACTAATATTTATAACACATAGTTTCCAGAAAATTTTGCTGTTCAAAGGGCTTTGAACTTAAAAGTTCGGTCTTTGGCAATTCTCCACGTAACTATATACTTTTTATATAAATTCTGGAAACGTATTAAGAACATAAACGCAAAGTTACTTTAACAGATTTTTAAAAAAAATCATAATCCCAATAACTAGGGAGAAAATAAAATCTAGTCGTTGGACATTTCAGACAAAACGGGTATCAACTAAATATTGTCTATTGCAACCTATTTATATTGATAATCATGAACATGAGATAGGATTTTGGTCAAAGTGTGTATCCCTGTAATTAAAATATCCTGAAATATCCCCTATCATTCAAATATCCTAAATAATATACTTCAAATATCCTCAAGCATGCTCTATCAAATATACTCCATCATTCAAGTATTTTTAAACATCCTGAAACATACCTTGACAAATATCCCCTGACATTCAAATATCCTAAAATATGCCTTTTCAAATATTCCCTGACATTCAAATATTCGCAAACATACCCTGTCAAATACAACCTGTCATTCAAATATCAGTACAATACCTCGTTTATTTTAACTTTAGCAAAACTGAATATCGGAATGTTACGCCTAACAGTTTTAGGGACTGTTCACATAGGAGTTCGGTAGCGGAAGCGTGTAAAAAGAAAGCGCTGAGACGGAAATTAACCAATCACAGGCGTTAAAAATTTCGTTGCTAATCGTTTGGAGGTTTGTCATTATTTCAATACCCTTTAACTCTTCCCTTATCGGACTCCTATGTGAACAGGCCCTTAGTCTTCATGGTTGTACCGCTGTGCGGGTAGTCGTGGTTTTAATCACGACAGAAAACAAGATTTCACTTGTTTAAGTCCTTCATGAATAAAATCCTTATCCTTTATTACTCATTCGCATATTAGCGATTCCTTTCTTCTCTGTACCTCTATAAAACGTATTTGACCTGCACCCGAACTTCTGAGACACATCACAGCAAATGTTTATTAATGTGTCCAATAATTTTCCGGAAATGGACTGATCCAAAATGACTACGTTGTAGCCTCTGTGTCGCGGATGATTACAATTTATCGTAATTAAAAAAATCCTTCACATGTTTGATCAAAATTGGGATTTAAAAGGGGAAAAACATATTCATTAAAATGATACTTTGTTTGTCAGGGTATGACAAATAAGGGATGAAATAGGGGATCTGAGGTTTTTTTTGGCATAAGATAAATTTTGCTCATGATACTGAACTGGAAACAATTTTTTTCCCCTTAAAAGTTAGAACGTATTTGAAAATAAGAAAAACTATGTTTTCTTGTAAATATAATAAACAAACAATTGAATATTGGTCATTGGTATTTCATTGATAAATGCTATCAATGGCGTTTCCCACAAATTTGGTTTTTAAAGAGGAACTATGCAAGATTTCGACACATCGCTAGTATCAGAATAATTGGACAATAGTACATAAATCTGCTTCTTGCGATGAAAATACTGGAATCGATAAAATAGGACTCACGGAATCAATGGTAATTGTTCGTTACCACTTTGCGATAAGAAACTACCAATGAAGAATTATTCCTGTCGTAAATATATTTATTTCCCTCGAGATTTCTATCTTTTCGAAGTCAATATTACATCAAATTTTTCTGTCGAATATGTGCATTTTCATTATTTCAACATCCACCGGATGGCTGGCGTAAATCCGACTTTATACGGGTACAAGGAAAATTCTTAATGGAATAGCATAAAACTTTTTTTAATGTAAAAACACATGCGTTTGAATACAGGATGTAAGAATCCTTAATTAGATTTACGATGAAATTAGAAGGCCTAATATATTACAGGTAAAATGAAATGTAACTAACACACACATACACACACACACACACACACACACACATATATATATATATATATATATATATATATATATATATATATTCCTTGAGAAGCGTACTATGTTAGGGTAAAATCTACACGAGTACGGAATTAGGGAATAACAAATTGAGAAGTCTTGTGGAAGAATTATATACCAGTGGAAGTATAAAGTTTATTGTCATTCCTTTCATAGTGCCAATAAAAAAAACAATGATAAATTATATGTTTTTTAATAGTTTAATTCTTTTTTTAATTTATAGTCTAAGCTTCCATGGAATGTCCAGTTTTATTAGTTTATATTATATATATATATATATATATATATATATATATATATATATATATATATATATATTAAATTTCTTTCCTTTATAAATCATAAGTATTGCATTATTAATTCTATTTAGATAAAAGCAGATTTATTTGGTACCTAAGAAACAAAGTTTTATGGGTCTAGTAAATTATATGAAAGTGATATGGAATGACTTTAAGCTGATTATTATCAAAATTTATTTGCTAGGTAATTCGAGAAATACAATTGTCGTCAGATAATGAATATTGCAAATAAAGCTTTTTAAAAACAATCTTTTTTTTCCTTTATTACTTTCTCACTCCCTACTAACTTGTTTATTCTATATATTAAGGATAAATTATTATTTATTTAAAGAAATTTAATATATTTTTTTGAAAGACTAAACTTGCTACTTTTTTTTATTATTTTATAATTTTTTGCGAACGAGTCATGTTGTAAACATATAATAATATTTAATATTTTTCCCTTCTACTAAAGGGGATTCTTTTGACTTGCAAAAAGTGCCAGGAAATTTTCATTATTTTCCTCAAATCAATAAAGTAAATTTTAGTGAAAATTTCTCGATAATTATATGTATTATAACTCATTGCAAGTAAAATAGCAGATTTATGTTAATTGTTTAAATAAACTTTAATTAAGGAACATTTAATTAATTTAGGAATTAATTTGAGAACATTAATTTAAGGAAATTAATTTAAATTATTTAAGAAAATTTCATAATTAAACTTTATTTTCTTTTTTAAAGTGAGTCACTGCGTGCACGATACCTCCCGTAAATTTTACTTTATTAATATTAAACATATTTTAAATTAAGAATATTTGGATGAAAATACTGAATATTGCACTTAATATAAAAACAAAAATATTATAATTAATTTCACGCTAATACTCATAATCATAATTAATTAAAAATATTTTTTCATAAAAAAAATTCTCAGAAAATCTTTTGTAAAATTTTTAATACTTAAAATAAACGCTTTATCTGCATAAAATGAAATAAAAAGCTTTTATTTCATTTTATGCAGAATTGTAACATTAATATATATTGAAAATTTCAAGCCATTATCTGGAATAATACTTTTGATATTATGTGCGAAATATCAGAAAGTAATATTTAGCGAAAATAAAGCATTAAAATTTAAATTTTGCATGAAATCTCTGTATGAACTTTCATATTTCCACGTCAGATACTTGATAACGACGAATCTGGTTCTGTGACAGCTCATCTGAGAATTTCTCTGTTTTAACTTAGGATAATGTTCCTCCATAACGGTCCTCCTGAAAGCAAAATTTCAGATGTCCGATGTCGCGACTTATGATTTTGGCAGCGTGCTAAACATAGTCTGTATCGCTATATATATATATATATATATATATATATATATATATATATATATATATATATTGTAGCGAACTGAGGTTCGTAGTGTCAACCAGTAGATGAACTAAACACACCAGGTATACATCACTCATTACATAAACAAACAAATGCAATTTATTAATAAAATTGATGATGATGAGATATGTACACTGCACAGATGTAAGATGAACTTCGTAACTTAGGTAATCACACTCGATTTAATCGGCGTGGGGCGGAGTAAGAACACAGAAGTCCGCTAGGCTAGCAGAACTGGCTCTGCTTCAATGATGAAGAAACGGCACTTCGTCCTGATGGGAAAGGGCATCCCCAATAATATCAACGGCGGTGGACCACTGCACGCACCCGGTAGCGATGAAAATATTAAATTAAGGAGAAAGGGACTCCTCACTGGAAAATAAGGTAGCAAAGGCTCCTTCCACGAAGACTGGTCTCCGACAAATTAGCGGAGTAGGTTTACTCCTGCAGGAACTAAATCGTCGCTGCAAAACAGTCACAAGGGACTCTTGAACCTCTAAGGGCGGCAAACCCGGCTGCTCTTAAAACTGGATCCGCTACGTGTCAGGAACTAAAAGACGCAAGCCACGAGTGAGGGGTCCATTCTCTTTTATAGCAGAGCCTCCACCGGATATTGCATCACTCTCCGGAAAGTCGAACGATCCAGAACAAGTGAGCAACGGAAATGGGTTTCCTGGGGGGAAAATGAAATATTTTCCCCGGGTCTAAAGCGGCCGCCTTTTTAGTTTGTCCTCCAAGCCACTTCAAAGAGTCTCAAAGGGCCGCTTCGGTAAAATGCGAAGGGCACGAGTCCTTTTGTTTAGGCACGCGACGCCTCCAGGATGCTGCTTAACAATTGATAGTTCATGAATGAAAGCACCTGGAGTCTCCTGTCATTTATAACTGACATCAGCGGTGTCACCCGGCGGAGATGACTAAATCAAGAAAAATGACCGATGTCCTCTAACGTTCTGTGGAACAAGTCTATCGGATGAACAAAGGGAAAATGCCGTCAGCATTTTGCCACCTAAGTTGTCGGGATTCTTTTCATGAGTCTCAGGCCGATGCAATACTCTACAATATATATATATATATAGTATATATATATATATATATATATATATATATAATAGTATATATATATATATATATATATATATATATATATATATATATATATATATATATATATATATAACAAAATCGTTAATTTTCCACAGTGTCTTTAGCAAAATTATTTTCTTGATATAAATTCAATAGGAAATAGATAGTTTCACTGGCATGAAATCTTTTTTTACTTTGTTATTTTATGTATAATGCTTTTTTAAGCATTTGTTTGTAAACTTTAATGTCCTAAACGATAAGATAATTATTTTCATATCTATTTTTGTGCTTATTATGGGTATCAGTGACAAGAAGTTTATATTTTTTGAGATTGTATGCTTATTAATTTTTAAGCTTTTCTGTTTTAAACTCATTACAGATCTAAAATGACACATTTACTTGCATCATATTCGGGGTTTTCAACTTTGACTGTATTTTTAATATCATTTATTTGTCTAACTGAATGCAAATTATGAGTATTCGTAATCGGTGTCTTTAAAATCCTGATCTGTATGGTGGTCACAGAGATTGCGTTTGAAGTAATTGTGTTTCGGCCAGTAAATTTACAATCGATTTTCGGTTCTGATAGAAAATCACAATGAATAAGCGTGAATATAGCAATTGAGAATACGAATACATAAAATTAAGAAATAAATTTTTTAAGCTTACTTTGACGAACCAGACATCCGAAATTACATACCTAAAAAGAAAATCGAAAGTTAAAAGAGAATGGTAAAGTGCATACAAATTAAAAGATTAATAATAATAGAAAAGCTTTATATGACATCATTGAAAAAAAGAAAAAAAAACAGCATGAAACATTTACTATTAATTGTCTGTTAGTTTAAGTATAATAATTCTTCATGCTGTGGCATACAAATAAATCGTATAAAAAGCTCTATGTTTGTTCAATTGATCAATCAAACAATCGTAATGCGCATAAATATTTATTTAACAATAAATCTGATAATCAATCTGATATAATGTGCCTATGTATATATCAGATGGATTGTTCAGATTTATGGCTAGGTAAATATTTATGCGCATTACGATTGTTTGATTCATCAATTGAATAAACATGGAGTTTATCATATAATGTGCCTATATATATCAGATGGATTGTTTATATTTATGGTTAAATAAATATTTTTGCGCATTACGATGTTTGATTGATCAATTGAATAAACATGGAGTTTTTCATATATATATATATATATATATATATATATATATATATATATATATATATATATATATATATATATATATATATAGCCCGATGATATAGACACATTCGTTTCACTCACGTTCTTTATTAGGAACATTTAAGCGCATTTGGTGGTGTATGCATATCTTATTTTTATCATCTGTTTCTTTATTATTCTTACTCTTCCGTGTTGTTTAAATACTGGCCATTTTTATTTTGGCTGCCTTTCTGGAGTCGCTAATTTCGCTGTAATTAAAGAAAAAAGGAGTACAATTTTCTGGCATTTTAATGCTAATATGAAACGTTCTTCTGGGCGTTATTCCTTATTCACATATTTCTGAAGGTAATCTTTCTGTAACTCATGGAACAACAGTCGTTGAATGCCTTTCTCCTTTGCAATGCGTGTTCTCCATTTACCTCTCACGTCATTTAACCACAGTAGCATATGAACAGTGTCCGAAGTGTCTGAATTAGAAATCTGGATTTTCAGCAACACAATTTTCGGAAAGTTAAGCATTGAATTACTGTTTTCGGACAAACTTAGGTTGGTACGTTAATTTTTATCAAAGTTAGTTTAGTTTTAGTTTTTCCAAAGTTCACTCTTGAAAAAAAAAGGCCATTCGGGACCCAGCAGACCAGTAGAGTATTGATCGTCGTTGATAGCCGAGAGACTTTGGTTCAGGCTGTTCCAGAGCTGTAGAGAATAAACACGTTCTCAGTTCATAGTCCCCATACAGAACGGTCGTTGGTGGGAGGTGGCGGATTTCGAATAATTGGGCCGGAAGACAGTCGTGCGTGGTGACCCAGCGGAATGAGGAAAACTTACGGGCGGGCGGCGGATTTTCCCCAGAACGCACGAACACCGTTTTCTGCTTGACACAGTTAATTGTGAGTCTTTCGGGTTCATTCAAATCTTCAAGTCTGTTAATTAGTATGCCGAGTTTAGACACATAGAAATTTGGGTACTGCGGCAGGCAGCATCGTGCCATTCCAACGCGGTCGGCGATTTCATTGCGGGTGGTTCCAGCATGACTTGGTAACAACTGAATGATGATACTAAAGCCCGCCTCATAAAGGAGATTCAGAGTCTCTCTAATACAGGACATCGTAAAGCGAAAATAAAATTACTAGAGACGGCGAGTCAACGAGAAAGACGACCGTCCGGGTAGTCAGTCGATATGCAGGAAGGTCAGCTTTACGAATTCGCACAAGTTCTCCAAAATTGCTGCTCCGCGATCCAACGGTTACTGACACCCGGAGAACGAGTAGAAGCCTGCAACAGCTTCTCCGCCTTCTGGGTTAGATGATCCACCGGTATATATATATATATATATATATATATATATATATATATATATATATATATATATATATATATATATATATATATATATATATATATATATATATGACAGGATTTTTACCAAGAGGGGATATTCAAACTCATCCCACGAAGAGACAAGTGCCTAAACCGATGTGGAGACTATGTCGAAAAATAACCTAGTGTATGTAATATCAGTTGTCTATATTGATTTTATGAAATAAAATGTACACTTTTCCTTGCAGGCTTTGTAACCTTATTTTTTGATCACCCCTCGTATAAATCGTAATTCTGGACGATAATATTTATTTACTTTTCATAAAAACTGCGAGAAATGAATCCTTCTGACTGTACACCAGATGAGAAATAAAGGAAAAATCGTCCCTTTCTACCAAACGAAACAGAACTAGGCAGATTATACCTTAAATTATCAAATAGATGAATGCTGACTATTTTTCCTTTCTGTTGTTTAAATAATAGGCTTCACTGCAGGCGTAAGAAATATTGTATTTATATGTTCAATTTGACAAACCCTTTCTTTATAGAATCGCGAATAAGGAAAACATAGTATTTATATATTTAATTTCCTTAAATGTTTTATTAAGAAACTTAAATTTATACGAAATATCTTGTAATCTATATATATATATATATATATATATATATAAATAACAATTCCGTAACTGACTGACTCAATGATGTACAACGCACCGACCAAACGGCTGGACCTAAAGGGCTGAAATTTTGCATGTTGATTCTTCTTATAGTGTAGGGGTGCACTAAGAAAGATTTTTGAAAAAATCTTCTTAGATTGTTTTAAAATTAAATTTTTAAGCTGTTTTACTAACTTTTTTTAAGTTTACATTTAAAAAATAAGTTGAGGGTTATGACATTTTTATCACGAGAAAGATCATAAAATTTCCTTTAAAATGAAATCTTTTCCGAATCTTCATCTCCATTTTCTGATTTTTGGTGAATTTTTAAAGATTAATTTTAAGAATTTAATGCTGATCATGTAGTTTCTTTTCATTTTGTGATACTTGAAACTAATTTTGCGTCACGTGCATAATAATGAAATAGACAAAAATATTTTTTTTTCTTGCTAATGCGGCAGACTATTGGACATTATCCAGAAAAATATTAAAATACAGTAAAAGATATGTTCCTCAAACTGTACTATGTTAACTGTACTACATTCTTTAGTATGTTCTATTAGATTTAATTTGAATATTTTCTTTTACATTATTTTGTTTATAAAAATATCTGTCACGATTTTTTTATAAATATATATATATTTATATCAATTGCATACATTGATCGTTGCATTTATTATATATATATATATATATATATATATATATATATATATAGGTATGAATTGCATACATTGACCGTTGTATTTAATTTGAATGTACTCCGCAGCGAAGTGCCGGTTTTCAGCTAGTAACATATATTTTTCTTCTAGCATGTTACTTTCGATACTCCTTAAGAGAATGTGCAAACATACAGTAAAAGAGAGAAATGGACTATTTTTTAAGAGTCCTGCTTATTCCTTTTTCCACCCAATGCAATAGTCACTTGTCTTTGACGGCAGATACTCCTTGACATTGCCTAAGTAAGATCCGGGAAGTTTTGTTAACTACTTTATTATGGGAACACCAGACAGATGAGCCAGAAATGCTGCATAAGAGGGTGACGACACGAAAACGATGAAGATTTTTTCTGGATTTGAACACAACTCCTGGTGCTTGGAAGCGCCCGCCGCTAACCACTATACAATGTGAGCGGTCAACATCTGTAAATAACTCATGTGATATTTATCATTTATTTTGATGAGAAATGTAACATTAAAACTTTTATTAAAGATTTGTCTATTTGATAATTGATTTTTGCTATTTCATAATTGGCAGCTCAGTACGCTATACACTATACTATGTGGGCGGCCGTTGATATATTTTTAAATAGTTCAGTACATATACCTTATAAAAAATGAGATAGTTATTATTTTAGTAAGAATCAACAGCTATTGTTAAAGCTGTTGGGACATGGTAAACTAGTTATGATAAGAAATAGTAAAATTTAGTTTCTAACGAATTTATACATATTAATATATATATATATATATATATATATACAGTGGAATCTCGATCTATCGTTTTTCGAGAGACCGACTGAAATGAACGATAAATGCGGGAAAACGATAGATGCGGAAACATAACAATGCAATATGATCGTTGGGACAGGATAAAATGAACGTCACATACGGAAAAAACGATGGATTCGAAAACAATCGATCGAGATTCTACTGTATATATATATATATATATATATATATATATATATATATATATATAATCACCAAATAGTTTAAAATCACCAAATACTTTCTTTTATATAAAGTTACTAGGGGCTTTGCCCCTAGGCTCGCTACGCTCGCTCCTCTGTTGTGACTAATAGCGAGATACATAGGGGTGATTCTAGGGCAATGTAACAGCCATTTACTGTTGTCAGTCACCTTATGCGAAGGGGAATCGCTGTTGAATCACTGTTTCAGCTTTAAAATTCAGTTAAAAATCGAAATTTTAGGATAGAGACTTGAAATGAGGTTTATATGAATGAGAAAGCTTTCATCTTCCAGATGATGTAAATATTTTCTTTGTAAGATAAAAACTCGAGGAGCATCGATATTACATATTTCTGTTACATATTTCTGTGAAACATCGATGTGACGATATTTCTCGAAAAAGTGGGTTTAATATTTTGATGAAAATATTAGACTGTTTTAAATTTTTTTAAACAAATGAACGTCTTGTTTGAAGGAGAAATGTCTGTAGTCTTAAACTGTAAAAAGATCAAAATTCTACGATTAATTTTTTGCGAGTTATCGTAATCTGAACATGAAAAAGTCAATATTTTCCCACAAAACATAAAATTTTTAAAAAAAACTTAAAGTCCAACGAAGATGAGACATGTCTTACTTTCTTCCCCGCATTTTTCTGCAACTATTGGTATCGGTCTCGACCCCATACCCCCAGCGGTTTCGGAGGAGATAGCGTGACAAGCTTTGGACAGTGGCGGCGCCAGTTACATTTTTTTAGAATAGAGAGATATGTATTAAAATTGAACTATTGTTACTAGTGATAGGTCTTACCATTACCAGTGTTAGGCAGGTCGGTGTGGATGCATGCAGGAACTTATTAGTATTGTCGCCATTTATGCGGGATTGCAATAATAGAATGGTTCTTTGGTTCACTTTGCAAGTTGTTATCTAAAAGTACTTGTATTGTACGTTTGATATAACATTAATTTAAAATAAACTTCTAACTCTTAATATTAAAGTTAGAATTTCTTGATTTCACAGTTCTGTATTTAAATAACCAGCAATTTCTACACACCCGCAAAGACAGAGAAAAAATTTTCTGTGATAGGCTTCTCGTAACTGATATAACTGGAAACAAAGACACTCATATTCATATTTCTAGGTCTGCATACGATAAAGGATTGTTTAGAATCATGAAGACGTGTGCCTTGAATCTGAAGCTAGAATAGTAGAAGTTATTAGACTATGTTGCTTGGGGGTTCATTAAATCCGTTGTGTATAAACAACAAATTGAAACTGTGGATGAGTTGAAAAAGCGTATCATTCAGGCAATTCGTGTAATAACGCATGTTATGCTATTAAACACTTGGAGAGAACTGGATTACCATTTTGACGTTAGTCGTGCTACAAAAGGTGCACACATCGAAATCTATGATACTATGATCAAAATCTATGATAGATATTAAAACGATGAGATGTTCTTTCTATTTAAATATTATTATTTTTCAAATTCTAACGGGTAGTTTCGCAAAAATAAGCCATAACTTTTGGATACCTTTAGCCTGGACACCCTATATTATATATATATATATATATATATATATATATATATATATATATATATATATATATATCCTTTGGGAACTAATTGTAACAGCAAGATAATACAGCTTTAAAACCTAATCAAGAAAATTACTAATGTTACGGAAATAAATTCTACCGGTAAAATTAATAAGTGGCATTAAGTAAAGGAATGGGGAACCATATCTAACTACTTCGCTTCTCAGTATAAGAAAGTCTTATATAAGTGTTTCAATTTAATGGAAGCATATTGATAAGTTGAAAGTATAGTTAAATGCAGCCAACTAGACATTGAAATTGTTGTTTAGGTGCTTTCTAACACGTACGGAACAGTGTAATACTTTGAAATAAATTCAAAAATTGTAACTCTGTTTTGTGACATTCTTTAATCCTGAAGTTATTAGTAACTTTAAAATACTAATTATTATTTATCATTAAAATGGTTCTACATAACTGGTTTTTATAATTAAATTATCTTTTATTCTATTGCATTTAAAAATATATTTCTCAGATTTTTTTTTCATTAGTTCGTTTTAAGAACTATTATGGGCTCGAAGTACCCATGCGGTAACGCACTGACTTTCAGTGCCGAGGGTGCTCGGATCGAATCCCAACAAGCACCATTAAATATTGCCGTATCTAGCCCGAATATGGGTACGTTAATTTCTATGACCCGAAAATCTCTCCATGAGGTCAGACAAGGTGGAAGAAGGTACGATCCCTTCGCAGATGTCGCTGCTGGGGGTGCAATATATATATATATATATATATATATATATATATATATATATATATATATATATATATATATATATATATATATATATAATTTTAAAATTCTCGTGGAGTTAAGTTTAAATTCACCAAATACCCTCTTTTATATAAAAGTATAAGTGTTAAAATGGAGCTATTGTTACTAGTGTTAGGTCTTACCATTTCCAGTGTTAGGCAGGTCGGTGTGTATGCATCCAGGAACTTATCAGTATTGCGGCCATTTATGAGGGATTGCAATAATAGAATGGTTCTTTGGTTCACTTTGCAAGTTGTTATCTAAAAATACGTGTATTGTACATTTGATATAACATTAATTTAAAATAAATTTCTAACTCTTAATGTTAAAGTTAAAATTTCTTGTTTCCACATTTATAGATTTAAATAGCCAGCAATTTCTAGAAACCCCCAAAGACGGTAAAAAAATGTACTGTGATAAGCCTCTCGTAACTGATCTAACTGGAAACAAAGACACTCATTTTGATACTTCTAGTTCTGCGTGCGATAAAGGCTTGTTTAGAATCACGAAGACGTGTGCCTTGAATCTGAAGGTAGAATTGTAAACATCTTATTTAAATCGATGTTGTGACAGACCTTTTTCCTAATTTCTGTCAATTTAAAAGTACGCATGAATGTCTATCGTTTTTCCATTACTATAATGAACATTCAATTGAATAAAAACTAATTTTGTAATTTTTATCACAAATGACATGTTTCTATAGAATAACTAATAACTCTAAAAAATTAAAATATTATTTATATTTAAAATTATTTTACACAACTATTTTTAAGAAATAAGCTATATATTCTTCGTTTGAATCAGTAAACATTTTTAGCAGATTTTTATTGCTTCCTATAAGTACGGTTAAGTACTGTTCCTTAACTTTATTTAATAACAATTGTTACTAAATGAAGTAATGGAAAGCCATATTAACACTAACTTTTTTTCTAACGATTACTGACTCTTTAAATACGCTCTTCCATGTATTGGAAGCATATTGATACGTTGACAGTATAGCTATATACCGCTGCCGTCAACTAGACATTGTATAATTCTTTCTTGGGTACTATATAATAAGTAAAGAACAGTGTAATACTTTAAAATAAATTCAAAACTGGTTATTTAATTTGGTTATCGTTCTTTCATCCCACACATTTAATAACTCCCAAAGCCTTACATACTATGTGTCATTAAAATGGTTAATGACACATAGTATGTAATTACATGCTATGTGTCATTCTACACTATTAAAGGTGAGAATGACACATAGCATGTAATCTACACTATTAATTGTAATGTACTGACACATAGTATGTAATCTACACTATTAATTGTAATGTAATGACACATAGCATGTAATCTACACTATTAATACATTCTACACTATTAAAGGTGAAAAATAAAATTTCCTGTTTTCCACTTCATTCATAAATATATTTCACAGGTTTTGTTTTCATTAGTTTGTTTTAAGTACTGTAATGATATCGATATAGTATATTTGCCCTTTTCATTGATATAGTATATTTACATCTTTTATTCCACTGTAATTTTAACTATATTTCAAAGTTATTTTTCATTAGTTCGTTTTTAGTATTGTTATGATGTCGATATACAGGGTGTCCGGGTTAAAGTATCTAAAAGTTATGACTTATTTTTACGGCACTATTCATTAGAATTTAAAAAAAAAATATTTAAATATAAAGAACATCTCAACAAGTTTTAATATCAATCCTAGATTTCAATCATGGTATCAAAGATTTCGATGTGTGCACATTTAGTAGCACGACTAACGTCTAAATGGTAATCCAGTTATCTCCAAGTGTTTCGTAGCATATCAGCTGTTATTAGACTATTGCTTAAGGATTCATTAAATCCGTTGTGTATAAACAACAAATTGAAACTGTGGATGAGTTGAAATAGCGTATTACAGAGGTTGTTCGCACATTTTTAGACGATATATATTGTATTCACAAAACTAAATTACATAAAATTCTTGTGTTTTAAATGTTCTGTTTGACATCCCTTATTCTGAACTATCTTTCGACACCGCAATTTCCAGGATAATAATGCCTTTTGAAGTGTCAGAAGAGGTATTCTATCCCATTCCTCCTGAACAGCTTTCCATAGTCCTGTAAGGGTTTTGGGACGACGTTTGGATAATGCAAATTTTAAAAGTCCGAAAGCACAAAAATCCATAGGTCCATCGGGAGATTTAGTAGGGATATTAGTAAAGGGTATGGCCTTGATAACAGTTTTTTGTTCCATTTCTTTCATGAAATTTACAGTGGATTTTGATGTGTGACTGCTAGCTTTGTCCTGATGGAGACTCACAGATTGATGGCACTGTGGGTAAAGCGATGGTATTTCATTCAGAAAAATTGGCGATAAAATATGTTCCTCATAGTATTTGAAGTTAATCTTGACATATTTTCCCACTCTCTTTGTTTTTAACTTGCCATTATAAGAAAAACCAGCAACAATCATAAATCCCTTAGAAAAACTTTCTTTCGATTCTTTGAACCTTGTACTTAAATTTTTTTTCTCCCCTTTTATGATAATAAATGGCTCTTTTTTTGTTGGAATCATTTAAATACACCCATGATTCATCTATTGTGACAATTGTTTTCCATTTTTCTTTCGATAAGTGTTTCTCATATAGAATTCTGCAACGTGTCCTGCGTTCAGCGATACGATTTGGAAGAAGACGATGCACATTGCGTTTTTTCGCTTTCTTAAGATTTAAATCAACGTTTATCATTTTGTTTATAGTGGACACCGAGCATTTTAATGATTTTGCAACTGTCCTTTGACTAGGGGGATTTTCTTTTAATATTAAACAACGTATCTTTGCAATAGTCGAAGATGTCCGTTTTTTCCTTTTGTATACTTGTTTGGAAATTTTGTCTCACTTGAGGCTCCAATTTGACGTTTTTTTCCTTTCTTGTTGACGATATTACCTATCGACGCTTTAGATATCACAAAACCATGACTCTCACATCGTTTTTGGATAACGGAGTATGCATATTTCTCTTCGGAAAGAGAATAAATGTAGCCTTCGAACCACTGCTTTGTTAAAAACGCCATTTTGAATAAAAACAAAACTTTCAAGCCTTAGACGATAATTTTGACTTTTAAAAACATAGTACAATTGCAATTATTTCTTTTGCAGCAAACGATTTTTTATTACCGCTTACCAAAATCGTCTAAAAAATGTGCGAACAGGCTCTGTATTCAAGCAATTCGTGTAATAAGGCATGTTATTCTATGAAACACTTGGAGAGAACTGGATTACCATTTAGCCGTTTGTCGTTACAAAAGGTACACACTTCGAAATCTACAATACTGTGATCGAAATCTATGATAGATATTAAAACTTGATGAGATGTTCTTTCTATTTAAATATTATTATTTTTTTAATTCTAACGGTTAGTTCCGTAAAAATAAGCCATAACTTTTGGATACCTTAGCACGGACACCCTATATTATATATATATCCTTTGGAAACTAATTCTAACAGCAAGATGATACGGATTCTAAACCTAATCAAGAAAATCACTAATGCTACGGAAATAAATTCTACCGGTAAAATTAATAAGTGGCATTAAGTAAAGGAATGGGGAACCATATCTAAGCGATAGTTTCTGAGTACAAGAAAGATTTTATATAAGTGTTTCCATTTAATGGAAGTATATTGAAAAGTTGAAAGTATAGTTAAATGCAGCCAACTAGACATTGAAATTGTTGTTTAGGTGCTTTCTAACACGTACGGAACAGTGTAATACTTTGAAATAAATTGAAAACTGGTAACTCCATTTTGTGTCATTCTTTAATCCTGAAGAATGTGTAACTTTAAAATACTAATTAGTATTTATCATTAAAATGGTTCTACACAACTGTTTTTGATAATTAAATTCTCTTTTATTCCATTGCATTTATAAATATTTTTCTTAGGTTTTTTTTTCATTAGTTCGTTTTAAGTACTATTATGGGCCCGAAGTAGCCTTGTGGTAGCGCACTGACTTTGTATTGCTATTAAATGACTTTGTAAGTGCTATTAAATAAATTAATCGAAAACAATATGAATTTTTTTGTTCTCTGAAAAACAAATTTCCTATATAAATGCTTACATTTATTGGAAACACATTTATACCTTTAATATAAGCTAAATGCCGCTGCAGTCAATTAAATATTGTAATTGTCGCTTAAGTACTACATAATACAGGAGGAACAATGTAATACTTTGAAATAAATTCAAAACTAATTATTTCGTTTTGTATTATTCTTAAGTCTCCCTCAACTAACAACTTTAAAAGCCTAATATACAATTTATCAGTAATATGGTTTTACACAAAAACTTAAAATATTATTTTTTCTTTCATTCCCGTGTATTTTTAAATATATTTCAGGTATGTTTTTCATTAGTTCTTACGTACTGTTATGATGTCGATGTATTATATATATCCCTTGGAAACTTCGATTAACAGCAAGATGAAACAGTTTCAAAATCTAATCAAGAGATATTCTAATGTTACTGTATTAAATTCTACCGGTGATTTTAATAAGTGACATTAAATAAAGTAATGGAAAGCAATTTGAATTTTTTGTCATCTGAAAAACATATTTGTTATACAAATGCTTCCATTTATTGGAAGCATATTGATACATTTAATATGCAACTGAGTGCCGCTGCAGTCAACTAAACATTGGAATTTTTGCTTAAGTACTACATAACATGGAATGAATTGTGCAATACTTTGAATAAATTCAAAACTGGTGACTTCTTTTTGTATAATTATTTTGTCCCACACAACTAATAATACTAAACGCCTAATATTCAGTTTATCAATAACATGGTTTTACACAAGAACTTATAATTA
The DNA here is from genome assembly GCA_907164885.2 of Dolomedes plantarius. Taxonomy (NCBI): domain Eukaryota; kingdom Metazoa; phylum Arthropoda; class Arachnida; order Araneae; family Dolomedidae; genus Dolomedes; species Dolomedes plantarius. Next base: position 46,760,642 of record OU015493.1, on the reverse strand, counting down.
ATATATTTTTTTATTCTTGTAACTTATAATAAATATGTTTTTAAACATATTTCAGTTTTTCTTTTTCATTAGTTCCTTTTAAGTACTGCTATGATGTCGATATATTATATGTATATATATATTCCTTGGAACCTTCTATTAACAGCAAGATGATCCAGATTCTAAGTATAATAAAGATAAATTCTAATGTTACAGAAATAAAGTCTACTGGTAAAATTAATAAGTGATATCAAATAAAGTTATGGAAAACCATGCAGAAGGTCGTTCGCTCTTTATGGAAACGATTTTGTAATTTGTTTTTGGCGTTTGCATTTTGAGATACATATTTGACAACTTCAGCATAAAATCTGCTATTGTTTTGCTTTGATTGGAATGTAAAACGAAAGATTTATTTTGAAAATGGCTCCTAAAATTGATAGATGGCTCTAAGATTACGTAACTGCACTTTCCGGGGAGAAATATTCGTATCAACAAATTATAAAGCGGTGTAAAAATTTCGGTTATGGCATTTCAAAAATTGGTTTTTATAATATATTAAATTTGAAAGGAAAAAAACGTCGAAATGAAAGTAAAAATGAAAACATAACCTCTAAACCTCATCCGAAGACTGTTAGAACGCAGGTAAATATCAAGAAAGTGAAGTCTCTGATCCTAAAAGAAAACTCTCCGTCTCAAATATCCATTGCATTGAAATTAGGAATATCTTCTGGCACTGTAAGCAAAATCATTCATAAAGATTTGAAGTTAAAAAAATTGTTTAAACCTAAAATTCATCCGCTTTTGCCAAAGGATATTGCTGAGAGAAAGAAAAATTGTAGAAAATATATGAAAAACACATAGCTGCTGAAAAATGAAAATTCATGGTAACACTCGATGGGTCATGGGTGTATTTAAGTGACTGTAGTAAAAAAAGATTAATTTTCTATTGCTCAACTGCCGGGAATGACCGTACGAAATGGCTACGTCAGTGTACAGAAAAGTTCTGAAAAGGTCTTAAAATCTTAAACATCTTGCCACGTTTGTTGTTTCAGTTTATGTGCCTGTTAGGTTCCAAATGAAAATGCATCCGTCTGTAAAGATGGATCTAGAGATTTTTGAAAATTGGTTTCAGATTTTCGATTACTTCCACCTCAACTAAAAGAAGTAGTCGATCCTGTCACTGAACGGAACAGCTTCTGTGCGAATCTTTCAGAATGCTCTATCATCGATGCTCTCAGATACCGAAAAACAGATTCGTGAACTTGCTGACAAAAGAATCTTAAAAGCAAGACACGCGATTCTTCATGAAAAGTTGCCTCGTGTTTTTGAGGTCTCTAAAATAAAACTTAATGCCAAATCACACACAGACCTTATAGATTGGTAACAATTAGTATTTCCAACCTCCTCTTCTTATATAAGACAAGAATTAGATTAGTAATTGGTTTTTTATTAGATTAGTAATATTTTGTTCCTTGTGAGTCGCTTTATTTTTAATAACTAATAGTTTATACAGAATTTATGAAACTATCCTCGTTCAAGTCTCATCTGTATACCAGCAAAAGTGCAAATTTTCAAAGTAAATGGGCGGGTAAAAGAAAAATATTAATGAAAACATTGTAATACATTTTTGTTCCTATATAGGTAGGTCAGACTTTGATCACTATTGAGAATGAATTTTTTTTCCATATGCGAGCGCTCCACCCTAGTAGACGGCCATTTTAATATTCAGAGTTCTACGTGACATGAGTGGCGTTTTCATTATGACTATGTCGCGTGCCTTGACATGGAAATTATAATTTCAATACCTACATTTTTATTAAATAGTTGTTGGTAAAGACCGTTTCAAAGTGTCTTTCACTTCGTAATTAAGCTGATGTATTCAATGTTTTCTGGATTTATTATTGTTGAAATTTTGATAAAAATCGACATGTATCTTTAGAATAAATAAACAACTTCAAACACTTAATAGATTATTTATCATTAAACTGGACTTACACTAAATGTTTAGTTATATTAAGCTTATAATGCATAAGTTATCCCTTATAAGGCAATACTTATAAATATTTTTCACAGTGTTTTAAAGTTCGGTTATCAACTCGAATTAGTACGGTTACCAATTGAAAACTGCTATTAACAGCAAGATAATACAACACCTAAATCTCTTCCAGAAAATATCTGATTTTTATTTTGAAATTCTACCGGTAAAATTAATAAATGTTTTCAGATAAAGTAATGAAAAGCGGTATCAGCATTAATGATCAATAAGTCTATCCGAGACTTCTTAAAAACGTGCTTCCACCTATTGGAAGCATATTGAAGCGTTGAATTTATAGCTAATATCCACTGTAGTAAGCTACACATTGTAATTGCTGCTTAGAACTATATTATATCCCGCGAGGAAAGTTGAAAGACATTGAAATAAATTCGAAACTGGGTACTTCAATCTGTATCATTCTCTATTCCCACACAACTAATAACTTTAAAAACGCAATATACTATTTATTGATAAAATTGTTTTGCACAACTACTTATAATAGACAAATTTTCTTTTATTACACTGCATTTTTAAATATGTTTCACACTTTTTTTTATTAGTTCGTTTTAAGTACTGTTATGATGGCGATAGAGTATATATATATATATATATATATATATATATATATATATATATATATATATATATATATATATATATATATATATATATATATATATCTGTGTGTGTGTGTGTGTGTGACGACACGGACACGTTGGCGAATGAGTGAAGGCGAAACAGTTGAATATTACTACCCAGCCGTGCGTCACTGGCATCAAAGTCAGTTCCCGCATACAATGTCGTTGGCCGGTGACGTTTTTCAGCATAAAGAACTGGCCCCTCATCAGTTATAAAGAACTGGCCCCTCAATCTTCTAAAACCTCGAAAACACACATCACACCGCAATTCTCAACAAGTTTTTATTTTATCTGAAGACTACATGTTTACTTGGAACAGAATATCGGAGAGTGACCACATCTACATGATGCCGAGCCTTAAATAGATTTTTCAGTATCGTCCGTCATGTGATCTTGAAAGGAGTGGTTAATTGGCTAATGTTTAGGAGTGACATGACACCTACATAATACCTGCGCGGAAGTAGTTAATTTATGTACCCACATGTTTGGTTTTTAAGCAATAGACCATTTAAAAACTTTCGCCCAAGGGAATTTAGAATTAGCATGGATTTGAAAAGGCTAAAGGGAGTTGAAATGTTATATATATATATATATATATATATATATATATATATATATATATATATATATATATATATATATATATATATATATATATATATATATATATATATATATACCTTGGAAACTTCTATTAACAGCAAGATGATGCAGTTTCAAAATCTAATCAAGAGAATTTCTAATGTTACTGGAATAAATGCTACATGTAAAATTAATAAGTGGTTTAACATAAAGTCATGGAAAGCCATATCAAAATTTGCTCTTTTCGTACCATAAGGAAACTTCTTATATACCTGCTTCCATTTCTGAGAAAGTATACTGATACGCTATAGTTAAATATATAGAAAATATAACTTTCATTATATAAAGTAACGGAAAGCCGTTTGAAGACTTTAATTTTGTGGATTTAACAACCTTATTCGAGATTTGAACCCAATCCCACTGTGTGGAAGCTCACTACGTTTGCAACTGCACCCTGTGTGCGGCGGAATGTCCCATTATCGCTGTTCTGTCAGTAAAGATATGCAGGGTGTCCCAAAAAACCTTGACACATTTTAAAAATTTATACAAAAAGAAGTATACAAGGTAGGAATTGGAAATTCTCAAATGTGTTACTGTATATACTCGTATTAGAGTGTTTTTCTATGTGAAAAAAGTTCAACACATAGCGCTAGTTGTTCCGTAAGAGAAAAACTTGTAATATTGCTATTCCATCTGAGAAACCAATAGGTTTTCTATATGCAGTAAATAATGAAGACCTAATTTACTTCCCAGTTTATTACCCTAGAGAATTTCCCTGGCGGCCTATGGCCACACTGATAATAAACCCTGAGTTTTTTTCCCATTCACAACAGCTAACTTCCTTTCCCTCTCCTTGCGTCAAATCCCCACTCGCTTGACTACTTCTGATTTCCGAACTGTCACTCTGAACAATCAACCACAGCTCCATCCCTGTTGCTCGGCCCACTGACACATTTCTCATTACCTCTCTTCGTAGAATTCGCTTTTTCTCTCTCACTGGATCTCTGTACGGTCATCATTACTCTTTGAATCTTCCACGATTGTCTCAGGTAAAATATTTTTTTCCAAAATTCTGTCTCTCTTTTATTAATCTCTTCTCTACACCCCATTTATTTCTTCATTACCTTCCAGCCTAAAGTGTTAAAATTTTTTGTAATTTAATTTAAGTCTCTTTTATTAAAAAAAATCTTCTCTCTCTTCACACACACACTCACAGTACTATTATAATCAATTTTAGAGAACGATAATCATGATACATTCCACACTGAATGCAGTGATTATGGAGCTATAGCTCCTAGGAGCCTCGGTTAAATATGCCTATGCCTATGCTAAACCAGTAGTTGTTGGCTGGTGTTTCAAAACGGAATCTGTTACGCAAGTGCAGATAAAAATTCGCATGGAATTTGTAAAACATCGTCTAAGCCATAACAGCATCTTCGCTTGGTATAAAAAGTTTCTGGAAACGGGAAGAGTCCTTGATAATCGCAAAAAGTGTGATAGACTGACCATGTCCGAAGACGATATCGAAAGAATTGCGGATTAATGGCAAATCGTATGATTGAACCATTCTTCTTCCACGAACAAACAGTAAGAAAGGAAATTTACTTCGGCATCATTCAGATTTTTGCTGTCCCACAAATTTTCTATTTACAACCCGAAACCATTTGGCAACGATACGATGCACCACCTCATAGGGGCATTATTGTACGAGACCAATTTCCAAATATGTGGATTTGAGGAGACGGTCCCATCCAGTGGCGTCCTCGATGTGCAGACATTACAGCTCTTGCCCTTTTTCGTTCGGGATTTGTCAAAAACAAAGTTTATTCAACAAAAGTGGACAGTGTTGAAGAACTCAAAAGACGCATAACTGCAACAATTTCATGTATTTCGAAACACGAAGAGACTAAATTTTATTACCGAATATTTGTTCTCCGTGTTACTAATAGTGCATCTATATATATAAAACGCATAGGTATGCGGCACAAAAATCTACGATATTTCTACACTCCGAATGGCAACGGCGGCAACTGCCGGATGTAAACATTAGCGGCCATCCGCAGTTTAAAATCGCGTGTGTGCAGTGGCGACATTTGTTACAAATGATGACCTTTTGACAAAATATGTTTAGACCTATCAAATCCAGCGTTCTGTCATGGACACTTGTATGTAGGTTTATCTAGAGTCCATTCTTTTGATTCTGTCACTGTAGAATCTTCTACTTTTGAAATACTCAACTGTGTATATCAAGAAGTGTTATGAATATCATAGTTGTAAACCACACTATATTTTAGTACTTGCTGAATTTTTACTCCATTTTATAAGTGAAGATATTTTCCCAACAATTTATTATTTGATATAATGAAGTGGAGATATCTGAATTGTGAACAATAGTACATACAGAGAGTGATGTAATCCACACTATATTTTAGTACTTGCTGAATTTTTACTCCATTTTTTAAGTGAAATGGATATAACAAATAGATGAATTAGCAATTACGAATCTAAAAAATAATAAAGTATACAAGAATTCATCAAAGACCAATATCTCTGTAAATGGTTTCAGCTACACAGCCGTTCTAACAAACAGCGTGTATGAATTCTACATTTTTCAGTATATAATTAAAACTTTTCGATCGAAATCACATCTAATTTGCAAATATTCAAATTTGTAAGCAAAGGAATTCATTAACCAGGCGAGCAAGAGCAAACTCAGAATTCTTTAAGGGGACTCAGTACCCTTTGAAGGAATATTTTTGCAGAAGTATATTTACCTATAGTATACACATATTATTATAGGTAATACTTAAACAAACTGATTTTAACAAGAATAAAAATTATTTTGTGGGTAAAAATTGAGAAATTTAAATTTTTTAAAAAAAATTAAAGAATTTTAAAAATTGGTCTTCTCCTTTAGTTCTAAAAATTCTAACATGATTTTTTTATTAGATGTTTATGACATTATACTTTATAGTTTCAGGGATCGATTTTACATATAATGAATTAGTTTCTGAGAAAAAAAAATAAAATGTACAAGTGTAGGCAAAAATCAGCAAAAAACATGGTTTCCTCAACATTTCGATTTTTCTTTTTTTTTCTTTTCATTATATTGTAAAATACCTCCCTAGTTTTATTAAATACATTATATTAAACATACAAAAAAATAATGGAGTCATTTGACATATATTTGTAGACGTAGTTGTGTTTTAAACACAGTAAAACGTCAAAAACAGCAAACTGAGAAAAATCCATTAAATGATTTAAGCAATGAAAAAACTGTATATACCTATTCCAGTTTCCGTAATATTAATGTCGTTATGTCGCTACTTATATATCTTTAAAATTATAGCAATTTTCTTTGAATAGGTGAACATCTAGTTATAATTAGAGGCTTTTATTAAAAACTTATCCAAACAGAAATAATGAGAGAACTGGTGAAAAATGGGAATAACAATTTAATTATCTTTCTTAGAGTGCTTTTAAATATTTATAAATATTATTACAAGACATTTGTAATAAAGATTTATAGCATAAATTAAAAGTTTCGTTAAGAATTTTAAAATTTAAGTTGCAATGGTTCATCAACAGAGTACACAAACCTCGGTCATAACACTTGACGATTTTAAAAACATCCTGCTGATTATGTAACGCCGCCTCTCTTTCTGGATAGCTGTTCTGTTTTACGAATAGCATTTTTTATAATTTACGGGTAAGTTGGTACTTTGCATTATTATGCCTTTTCCGAAACAAAAATTTTCGTGAATGCAATACAATACCAAATTTTTCTTGGAATGACCTGTATTCATTCCTAGTGTCTTTTGTACTTCTCTTATTGTATGCATTGTACCCATATTAAATTCGCAAACTGCAGTTGTTACAGAGTTTTACACGTTGTTTATTAGCAAATATTTCTGTAGGGAACTTTGCCCAAATCACACTGTGCAAACTGTCATCAGTATTTTGAGTTCCACAACGTACGCATATTTCCAGAAGTTCACTAGATGAAAGCCGTTGACATACTGGTAGAATTTTTGGAAGAAATACTTCATTTATTGAGGTTCCTACTCTTATTTTGTGACTATCTGGGTTATCCCCGGGGTTATTTGTAATTTAGGGAGGAAATTTTAGAGTAAAAATAATGTAAATACCAAAGTGGGCGTGGCATTTAAAGGGCTGACGAGATAATGCAAGGTATTTTTGATATACTTACAATCGTCCGATCATCTCAAAACTTTGTACCAATATACTAGAGGTGTCAAAGTATTTTTTTTACAAAAAAAAAATTGAAAAATCGATATTTTCATCAATAGAAGGGTACCAAGTCCCCTTAAAAGATAGAAAAATAGACTAACAAGACAGATGGCAAGGTAAGACAGGGCAATTACGACGAATTGAAGCTCTAATTATACAGTTACCACTCAGTTGACCTCCTATCGAGACAGTGTATGGAAGAAACGTTTTTAAGTTCAAAGCTTAAAATCTTAATTTAATGAATTATGCTAAAGAAAGAAACAAATATTTATCTTCTTTTCCAAAACAAAAGGTTGAAAGTAAATACTGTTTATTTATAGGGAACCAATCAACGTTGCTTCTATCCATACAATATGCAAATTTTCTTATTCACACATATTGTGTTCTGAGCTGTATCGTAAAATGCGTCCAACTATAAAGAGTATTGCAGATAGGAAAAATACTCCGACGATTATAAGTTTTGTTTAAAAATATACATAAAATCTATTGAAAATTATTACCTATTTTATTTTTTTAATATAACTCATGAATTAATAGTTCTTTACTCTTATTTTTTATACATTTAATGCGTAGAATATATTCAAAAGAATTTATTATGGGAATATAACGTTTTTTGATAAATAAAAAGTTTAACTACTTTAAAAATACATAAAAAAATTATTTGACAATGTAATCAGTACAGAGTTGCAATTTTCTATGTGACCACTGTAATATAGCTCTAACATTTGGTGGACATTGTAGTTTCCGTCTCTTTGCCCGTGACTAAATATGAGGTTTGAGTTCTTGGATGTTGTTACGGTTCAAAAGCGCCGCAACATTAGGCACGGATGAAGGAATCAATTAAGAAATGATCGAGTTAAGAGAAGCAGTGACGAGGGATAAATAAGCGAGGGACGTGGACATAGTTTAGAAAAGAAACAGGATGTTTAAGTGTCATTAAGGATGAAAAAGAAACCGCCAAAGGAAATTTACGTGGGGTATGATTAGACCAGATGCAGATGTGAAAGATATAGGAAGAGGGGAAAGCACACTAACGAGGAAATGCGTTGAATAGTGATGGTGTGGGCTAAGTGGTGAAAATCGGAAACAGATGATATTCGAGAAGATGGGAATATTGCCGTGGGAATAATGATGATGGGAGGCGAGTGGCCCCACCTACGAGAAGGCTGAGAAAAAGAAGATTCTGGAAAGAAATGAGTAGCCCAATAGAATAGGAATAAAATATATCTGACCAATAAGAAAACGAAGGAATGGGCAGATCAGATGATGCGGGGATACTAAAAAGTTATTACGACCGAGGAGCAGCAAGGACAAACACCTAGCCCATAGTTAAAGGCATGAGCCGACGAGTTAATTTAGAATGAGAAAGCTCGAGATGAAACTTAGCCAGCGTATAATAAATTAATATTGCTTGACGCTTTATTTGCACCGATGTCCCCAAAGCGTAAATACTAGGCAGTGACCAACATCGAGATTAACCAGATTCTATAAAAGAATAGAGCCGGCTGACCAAGTGGAAGCAGAGTTCCCCATCCCAAGAAACGAATTGCCTGAGCAGTATGACCTACCGTATGCTACAAGCTGGATTTACGGACCCTGAAAGCGTGCCGCAACCATAGAACGGGTTTGAAAGGAGGGTTCAAGACGACGCGAGTGCATTTGATGGACTGCAGAACGAGTTTATCAAAGGAGGGCGAATTGAAAGACCAATTCCCAGACAGTGCCAGCGCATTAAATTGACTTCGTGAGAGTTCGTCAGTGGAGGTATGTGTCGTTTGTGCTCTGTATTGATCACTTATTTTAAACGGGTGCCATCGCGATTTCTCATTCATACACCATATATTCCGAATGTATATACTATATATCTTACTGTTAGAAATTGATATAACGTTGAAATCTGATGTTATTATGAGTTGATGAACGGGTTATAAGATCCATTAAATGAGAAAATATTGTAGTAAAGGTATAATAATTGATAAGAAATTACTAGTGATAATTGTATTGTAGGAAGTAAAAAAAATAAAAAGGGTTATAATGATATTTAATGAAACTGTAAATGAAGAGATTATTTGTGATAACATAATGTATTAATAAATGTATCCATTATTATATCAATAGATGGTCTGTAATGATTTGAAAAAAAATAACACAACGCAGTAGTTAATTCTACATATGTAAATCATATCATCGTGTATCATAATTAATAACCCCAATCATCCCATGGTAGATACTAAGAGACCTATAATGTGTAAAAATAAGAAAGTAAAAAAATGTGGTTTTTTTTACAAAAATTTTGTGGTTCTGCCTCACATGCTCCTAAGTTTACAATTCTCTTACAATTCTCCTCATGCATTTAGACCAATTCTGTGTTAGACATAGAAAAGAATTTTAACAATTTAAGGACCAGATGTAGGTTTACTACGAAGAAATAAGAAACATTTTATTCTACATCCTGAATTCATCTGTCGAAAGATACTCAAATAACTCTACTTACCAGTTCTACTAATATTACATGTTAGGATTCAGAAAAAAACTGTTAAAGACTTGTAGTAATGTCCAAGAACCACGAATTTCTGCGATTGTTCTGGTATTTGTTATTTGAATTATTTTCCGGGAGTCATTAGGCAGCCTTCATTAGTTTTATAATACTATTTCCTATGCGCTGAATAATCACACGAAGAATTCCCAATGCAAAGTAATTGATTATGTCTATATTATCACCAAAAGAAATTTTCTCAGTATGTAGTGCAAGTTTATCTATAAGATAATAAGAATCTGAGGAGTGCTGAATTCCTTTCCCAAAAATATGTGTCATCCTTCTCCTGGTGACAACAGGAAAGTGATTTAAGAAGAATTCATTACCAACTGTCAGTTTTGATAATTAGAAAGGATGTCAGATTTACCATGCTGCTTAGAAGTGTAGATGATTGTGCAGTTTCTATCCAAGGGTAGATCTTTCAAAGCATTTTTTGAGTTTGTAATAAGTGTTATTAAATAGAGCGTTAATAAAATAGATCTAAGCTGAAATATTTACCTCGTGTACTTTTTTTTTGTTGCTTTTGGTGACTGTATTTCTAAGCCAGTAAAAGGAAACGATTTGCTTTTAAATTTCCATTCGCTTTGAAATGATGTTAACGTCTTACGTCGTTTCCTAGATATGATCCATTATACTCCAGGCTAAAAAGCGCTATTGTACCTTCCCCAGTCACCTTCTTTCCTTCTGCCTATTCTTTGGGTAGCCTCGATATTTTCATGTATAGTAATAACTGCAATATATTAGTAAACTTACTGCGGAAAAACTTTTATTTTTGATAAACCACTGCAAATGTTATTACTAGTAATATTTGACGTAAGCTCTACAAGATAGTGATCTGCACAGAAAAAAAGAAAGTAAATTAAAGACACTCAAAAATAAAAAGATCACAGAATTTTTTGGAATAATGAGTATAACAAGGATTGTTGGGGTAAGTGCATTACCTGGAACCCTTTCTTTGAAGGTTTTTCGATCTGCACACAGGAGAAAACTTCTCATGATATGATGATTGTAAAGGGGACTGGACAACATGCTGGATTTCTCCAGTAACAGAGATGAACTTTTTGTTCAAACAGAGTTTTAACAGAGATTAACTATTCGTTATGTAATAAACTTTTTTGTTCTCAAATTGAAAATATTAATTCTGCTTTTTATGACAAGATATAAAATGTTGATAATATTCAGATATATTTATAATGGAAGGCCAAATAATACAGACACAATCACCTTATTTCGAAACTGTCCCGTTTATTCGATCTATCTACAACTTGCGAATTGATTCCTATTATGTCCAATATAAAACCTAAAAACCTAAAAACCTATATAAAACCTAAAAAACGACGAGAGAGTTTGTCTCTGTGATATGCGGGATACCGTGTAGTAGCTGTACATTTCATCGACTACATCAACTCCTGATTTTTTCGTATTGTAATCCAGTATAATCGTTGTTTTACCACGGTTAAATCACGACTTACAGTGAAGGGAAAGGAATAGAAGGGTCAGAAAATCATACATGCAATAGAAAGTGCGTAGCTATTAATAGAAACTGCTTAGAATATTCAACCCTTAGATGTGAAAACAAACCATTGAAATTTACGAAAATGTTGCACTCTATACCCGGGCGCGAACGCTGAAGGGTTAATGTAGCTGGGGGTTACACCATCCTGAGAAGCAAAATCTAGGTCCAAGATTACCTGTTCGGTATATATATATATATATATATATATATATATATATATATATATATATATATATATATATATATATATATATATATATATATATATATATATATATATATATACATATATATATATATACATATATATATATATACATATATATATATATATACATACATATATATATATACATATATATATATACATATATATATACATATATATATATATATATATATATATATATATATATATATATATATATATATATATATATATATATATATATATATATATATATATATATATATATATATATATATATATATACATATATATATATATATATACACATATATATATATACACATATATATATACACATATATATATATACACATATATATATACACATATATATATATACACATATATATATATATATATATATATATATATATATATATATATATATATATATATATATATATATATATATATATATATATATATATATATATATATATATATATATATATATATATATATATATATATTATCCTTTTTTTTTGGGGGGGGGGATCTTCAGCTCTACCAATTTATTTCGTTTCAGCCATTTTGTCCCTTTAAAAGTAGCGTAATTTCGTTTTCAGAAATGTAATTCAAAATGATTAATATACATTTGTAATACAAGAAATATTATTTACATTTATTTTTATTATTATTAATTTTATATATTTGTATATTTATAATCTATTATTGCAATTTAAAATTAGTAGTATTTGTTTGGCAACATAATCTTTAGTTTCTATTCTGGGACATTTCTTGGATCATATTAAGCATAATCCCCTCTTCGGGTGTAACATGTAAAATGCATCTTAATGGATTATTTCTATCAAAGTCGAATGCGCGTTCAATCGATTTCTCTACATAATTGCTGCTATCTCTATTTCTTAACAATTTCTCATCATTACAAAGAAAGATTGAACAAAAGGATGATACACACAGAAAACATGTCAAAACTAAGGCCATTAATCTCGGGAGATATTTTACAACAGAGCCTTGAGACGAAACAAATAAATGTTTAGATGCAACATGACAGTTGTCAATCGAATCGAAAATATTTGTTTTGTTCATCCGTTTCCAAGGAAATGGCGAAAATAAACCGCTCTTAGAAACTTAAGAGAAACCACAATATTGATTTAGAAACTCTTGGCAAAATAAACATAGTCTAAAAAAATGACAGGCAGATGCATTTAGAAAATAGAAAAAAAAACCCGAAAGGCTTTTTATTTTCTCCCTTCACATACGGCACTGGAGATTCAAAGAAAAATAATCAGAGATTATCTCGAAATTTCTCTTTCCTTTTTTTTTGTACAGTTCCATTTTATAATGCAAAGTATGGGATTTTTTTGCAAATGGAGAAGGGATATACTTCTTGCATACATTCGAGCATTAGACCCTGTCTTCCGATGAAAGGTAATTTATGTGTCTTAAAGAGAAATAGGAACTAAAATATTTCATTCATACACTTACGACTAGTCATAAGCGTCATTCCGTCTGAAAAAGATTTTTTTTATATATTTTGCACAAATAAGTACAATAAAATCGATAAAGAAAAGAAAAACATTTTAAAAGAAATTTAAATGGTATTCCTTACGTTAAGAAAAGCAAAAATTATTACGCTCAAAAATATTTCGTAATTTGTTCCATTTATTTTGTCAAATGATTAAAATTATTGCTGCTGTTGTTGTTGCTAATGCCCCCTGGTCGGAAGTCCCAGACGATATCCATAAAGGATTCGCGTACTGAGGAGTATGACTCCTATTTAAGATAGCAACACCAGGGTCAGTGCCCGACTTGGCTGTCTGCCACCTCAGTTTTAAACAATTTCCACTCAGCGGTGGCAATTGGGGGAGATCGTACCTTCTTCCACATTCTATGTCCTCTTAGTAGGATTTTCCGGTCAAAGTATTTAATGTGTATATGAGGCGTCGAAATCCCTGGGAGCAGAAAACCGACGTGCTACCACTAGGCTACATCGGTCATATAAAATTTGTAGTCACATGTTGTTTTCCAAAGAACACGATGCCACTTCTTGACATATATATTTGTAAAGAAGCTACATGGCATTTCAGATACATAATGTTCTACTCTGGAGAGAATAATAAATTTTCATTAATGCATTACAGCAAATTCACTTCTTACCTAGGGGAACCTGGAGGTGTAAACCTGGAGATCGGGATTGGCTACTGACAGTGTTACGCCAGATAAGGGTATTTTAAATCCATAGGCTGGAATGTCCATCCGTGTCGTTAGAAGGGTTTCGGTTGGCGGGTACTTGCCTTCCTCCCTTACACGTCACCCCTATGTTTTGGTCTCAGTATGTTATGCACTGGAGCTCTGTCTACGTTCAGGTGGCAACAGGGTGGGATGCTGGTTCACCTGTATAGTGCTCCCATTACCAGAAACCAGCCATCACGCGATTTACAATGCTATGTGCATGTCGCGTTGAAAAAAAAAAATCTTCACATACGGTCTATGTGTGAATTAAATCAAGCGCACTATTAAGTACACGTTACATACCTATAGCTCATGTGCTTGGAAAGCAGGGAAAATTTTTCTAGTAGTTTTAAGATGTCAGAAAAATTTAAAATGTTGCAAAATTCACAGAAATCCTCATATATTGAGGAATTATTTTTTAAATAATACGAACTAATTCCGACTCTCGAATTATGACTAACAAAAAGTGAGAGAAATATGCAATAAATATGTCTTAAGATAAATATTCATTCCGGAGAGATATCGAAGTTAATTAAACTCTTTCATTTTTAAGAAAAGTAGCAGAGCCTTGAAAATACCAACCTGACGGAAAGAAGAGAATTATGTTCGAGTATTCCCGAGGCAAGCCAAAAGTGTTATAAAAATAGTCTTTGATACTCTCAGATATGATAGTTTCTGAAATCACTTCGATTCTTCAATCATCAGTACCATAAATCAATTAAAATTTCTTGTGAAATTGTGTAGAAAAAAACCCTCATCTCGGTGCAAACACTAAATTAATATTCCTTCAGCAATGTTAGAAAAAATATATCTAAGACTCTTTGATAATCTCAGACAGTAGCGCACCCAGGATTTAATCTTGGGGGAGGCAATATGAACGGTTAAAAATGATTTATAATGCAAATTCAGTATTCATACGGCGATTTCTATTTCTTTGGGGGGGGGAGGGTAAGGACCCTTGGCCCACCCCGTGGGTGCGCCACTGCTCTCAGATATGATAATTTCTAAAATCACTTCGATTCCTCATACATCAGTACTACAAAATCGATTAAAATTTCTTGTGAAACTGAGTCGAAATAAACTTTCGTTTCGGTGCAAACACCAAATTAATATTCATTCAGCAGTGTTAGAAAATATCATATCTAAGAGTCTTTGATACTATCAGATATGATAATTTCTAAAATCACTTCGATTCTTCGATCATCAGTACCAAAAATCGATTGAAATTTCCTTTAAAATTTCGTCGAAATAAACTTTTCATTTCGGTGGAAACACTGAATTACAATATTCATTTTCAGCATAATAATTTTACAGTTTATCAAAACCTCTGAATAGTAAATGGCATATCGGTTAACGGGTGTTAAAATAATTTATTTAATTAAGTTTCATGATTATTAACTGGAAGCCAACGAAACATTACCTGCTATGCACAGTGAAATCTAGAAAAGTATCGATCCGGTTAACAAGTCAATGTAGACAAGTCTTTACACTTTTATATTTGTTCTGCCTATGAATGACGTCAGCGTAATGAAACCTCAGTTTACTCGTCGCCAAATCAAATACGCCATCTAACCCATAATTTGGCCCCTTTAATTCATCGATAGTTAATTATCCATATATATATATATATATATATATAAGCCAAATACCATTCATTAGCGATCACTGTATCTCTCGTACCACAATTCTTAGGAAGCTGAAATTTTGTTGGTATTTCCTCTTAGGCTCATTAAGAAACGGGCTAACTAAGAAACCTTTAGACTCAATACAAAGTTTAGAGAGGTCTAAAAGGGAATTAAAACTCAAAACTCTAAAATACAGCACTGACTGTGTCGAACCCCATCACTTCTACGGGTTCACTTTGGTTCGTTTGTCAAGACGTTTTCAATGATACACAAATAAATTTTCACAGTATAAAGTTTAGTACACACCCGTGAATATTCAAAGTTTTATTTTCTTTCGCATTTAAACACATCACTAATTTATCTACAATATTATACAGTCAATTAACTATTTCAGTCAGCTCCCAATGACTGTTACCTAACAAAGACCTATTGCGTCTTCGGGGTCTCAATACACCCACGCACTGTATTCGTCTGCCGGCCCTCTCTAGAGCCAACAACCGCAGACTAAAACAAAACCACACGCCTCTCTCGCGTGGGCACAAGCACACACTCCGACGTCCCCCTGACTTCTGCCCGGGACCTCGTCTCCGAACACCACACGGAACCCTTATCAAGCCGGGGTCATTGCCCTACACCCTTGCTTTCTTGAGAGGAAAGTACAGGGACAAAACACAGGGGATTACCGTCGCAGACACGACAGACTGACTGTTAACTGTATTTCTAAACCAGAGTGATTGAAATGTTGCATGGTGGCTCCTCTAAGGTCCGAGGTGCAGTCTAAGAAATCTTTTATAAAATTTCGAAATTTAAGGTGGTTTAAAGGGAATTAAACACCTAAAAAATTCTAAAACCAGTGTTTAATATACGATTTCAACGGGATTACTTTTAAAAGAAATTTAGGCCCAAGATACATATACATGCCGAGTTTTATTAAAATCTGCCCAAAACCAATGGAGCTAAATATTTTTGAGAATAAATTGTTTTCCAAATGTGTTCCAATATATTATATTTTCCCGTTGTATATATATATATATATATATATATATATATATATATATATATATATATATATATATATATATATATATATATATATATATATATATATATATATATATATATATATATATATATATATATATATATATATATATATATATATATATATCGGTTTCAATAATAATCTCTAGAAAACTTCAAGCTATATCCAGCTTTCTATAAATATTAAAATTCCATAAGACTCTATGATAAATGTCACTTGTATTTTAATCTTCTTAGCAGATAAGTAAATTTCAAAACAACTACTTTCCCTTCCAAATGGAGGAAGGGGTGTAACGTCGAACATTTCGTAAATGGAACTGGTCAAACGGGAGAATGTTTATTATGATAGGCAATATTTATAAGGATTCCGGTAATTTAGCGAAGAAAGAAACCTTCCATAGGCAATAAGGTGTACGTAAATAGGAGTGATAGTATAAATAAATATATATATATATATATATATATATATATATATATATATATATGTATATGTTGTTGTTGTCGTTGATTATGCCCCTTGACGAACAGTAGACATCAGATCAAGTCCCAAAGGCTATGGGCGATGAAGGTGCGGTTGCTGTTTTCCATTAGCACCACAAGGGTCGGAGTCCGACTTGGCTAAATGACCGGTCCCGTAATTTTGAACCGAGTCAAGTGACGAGACCTGAACACTTGACCCCGCACCTCCAAAGGTAAATTCGAGAACTTGGAGGACATTGTAGCAAGGCCCTATTTTACGTGTCCCGGTCACCATTAGTGAACACGGCCTTATATTTGCAGCGACAAGCTTCGAACCAGGGGCGTTCAGATCACTGGCCCGCTGCTATTGTCAACTGGGTTACCGCCAACTGGGCTACTTGTCAACCGGAACTACCCATTAGAATTTAAAAAGTATATTTAAATAGAAAGAACTTCTCATGAAATTTTAATATCAATCATAGATATAGATCATAGTATCATAGATTTCGATGCGTGCACTTTTTTTAGAACAACAAGCGTCTAAATGGTAATCGAGTTCTCTCCGTAAAAATAAGTCATGGCTTTCGGATACCTTTAGCCCGGACACCCTGTATATATATACATGCCATAAAATGAAAAAAGAAGCTAAAGTCTCCAAAGTAAAAGAAAAAAAATTAGGCCATTCTCTTCTAACGAAACTACCGCGGGTTATTAACGTAGGATTACTTATCGTTGCTTACCTCTTTTGTATGTATATATGTAATTATATATATATATATATATATATATATATATATATATATATATATATATATATATATATATATATATATATATATATATATATATATATATACGTATGTATATATATACATATATGTATGCCAAAATTTTGACGCGTCGTTACTTTTTTGTTTAACTTGTCCAAGCGATAGACTGGGTTTGGAACGCTACCAAAATTTTAACTGGCGAGGACGGACAGACGGATGGATTTAGAGTTTGAAATTTTCCATTCCGGGGGATCGTTATGGAAGAACGTAATCCCGCGTTAAAATAAAAGATTAAAAAAAATCTGCAGCCTGAATTGCATGATGTATCAAGGTCGTTAATGATAAGGTGAACTTCAATGAGGAATACAGAATGAACACTTTTTGTCTAAATTTAATTTAAATTAAGAGAACGAAACTACATAAGGGTTGGCACTAATACATTCCGTATTGAGGCACATGCATTCAGCTAACGCATAAACTAAACCTACAATCCCACAATAGAAGTTCTTTCCTAAACCTGTTGAACGCACGTGGAAAGTTAATAAACGGATTTTTAAGACCTTGCGAAAGAAGTTTTGAGTCTGGTAGCTTACCTGAGTTTGTGCAGTTTTTCGTTTTAATTTCTTGGAGGTTTCGATGTTATAGAGTTTCCAGATATTAAGGGAGAGAATTCGTCCAAGTGAAGAACGCTAAAAATTTTAATACATGAATTTAACTTGAAAAGAATTGCTTATGCTTGCAGAACTCTATCTTTTTAAAAATACTGAAATTTAATTACATATAGAATGCACTTTATTCAAGAGGTGTATTTAGACTGTAACTTGTAGTCATGGTGACGGACATTGTATCACATAATAAACTCGTAAGTAACCGTTAATTTCAGCTCATTGATAGTTATAGTTTAGTCTGGTTTCGGATGGAATCAGATATTCACTCTGGTCTATTAATTTATCCAGGACAATTGCTGACGCGGACTGTTGACTCCAATTGGCCGTGCAGTACTTATCATCGATTATTACAAAACCGGCTTGGAAATCCACTAATCTGAAACAGTTGTAGAGTATTACCGGTATATAGTGTATTGTTTGGATACAAGTTAGGAAAATGAAATGAAATCATGAAATAAACAGATAATTAGTTTCTTTGTTATATATATATATATATATATATATATATATATATATATATATATATGTATATATATATATATATATATATATATATATATATATATATCTGTGTATATATATATATATATATATATATATATATATATATATATATATATATATATATACATAAATATATATATATAAATATGTATATATATAAATATGTGTGTGTGTGTGCATGTGCGTGCGAACCAACAGCTTGTGGGTTATGAAGATCTTCATTATTAAAAAATATTATTGATAGGTACAAAAGAAAGTAACCTTTTTTGGGTTAGGAGCCAAGTTCAGGATTCAGTTTTTTGTATATTTAAAAATAGTTGAATTCATTCACGTTGAGGACAGTTCAAGAATAGTTATTTATTTATTGTCCTTATTTTAAGAAGTGACGTCACCGAGCTGACAAACAATATTTTCATTGATGACATTCTTCCTTAAGACTGCTGTGTACTAACACTATTGGATTCGCTCACTTCGATGTTAACCTATGGGGAAAATTTGTCTACTACTGACACCTACATATATGCTGATAATCCAAGAAAAATGGTATTTTCAGACAGCCTGAACATTTCAACACCTTGGAAAAGGGTTCATTTTATATAATTCCTACACCAAAGGAATTTATGAGTGTTTAAAACGCACTATACCAGTTTTTTTCCCCGAGTAATTTAAATTTAAAAATATTATTTGTATTTTTTAATACACGAGAAAAACACCGTGTAAAATTTCTTGCTCTATTTCGGAGTACAATTTTTAAAAAAACTTTAATCCCCGTCGGCAATTTTTGGATAAATTTTTTCCATAGGTTAACATAGAGGTGAGCGAAACCCATATCCTTAGTACACAGCAGACTTAATACTATCTTAAAATAACGCTCGAGCAAATTCATTTATTTTTTTCATCTGCTTGATCCATTTTTCTGAAATTAAAATAGTTTTCCCATAAATATTGTACTACTTTTAAGCCGAAATGGCAACACTGTATTTAAAAATAAAATCAATCTTTCGTCTAAACTTAATATTTTACCGTATAAGATTAACCCATTAATGCCGACTTCGTTTTCTTTAACCATTTTTGTTACTTCTCTCATATTTGTATGTTTTTAGTCTATTAATGTGTATTATACTAAAATTATATTTTTAGTTGCACTTTAACTATGTTTTTTTTTTACTGGTACGTTTTCGTACCAATCGGCGTACGTGTGTAGTACACATTGAGAATTAAAGCTAATATTAAATTTATTTATTAATTAAAATAATAACAAAATCGGGAATACCACAATTAAATGAAAAGCACGTTAGAGGATTTTCTGACAGAATAAAACAATAAAATGTCTATTGAGTGAAAACATGATAGTTTTTATGGCACTGATGATGCAGTGGTACATTACACTTTTCGCACTTGTAGCTGCTTCTACCGGAACAGTTCTTGCAACGGGCATGTTCTTGATCTGATCTGATTCACCAGTGACTATTCTTGTCAAATCTTATTTGTGAAACCGCTTTATGCCTAAATGAAATTGGCTTACCTGGCCCTCTAGGCAGTATTCCATAAGGGCCTAACAGTTCCTGTGCGCATTGTCATACAAACTCAAGAAGTGGGATTTCATCAATATCTTTTTTCACTTTATACAATTTCCAACCATTTATAACACTGGCACTAAGTACAAACGAAAAAAATGGCCACCACCACTTTTTAAAACGAATTCTTACGCTATAATTTGCCACAGATTGATCAGCAAGGTCGATACCCCCCATATGCTTATTATAAATTTTTAGCTGTTGGGGCATGGAAACATTAATTTTCTTTCTTTTCTGAGGCACTCCATCGAGTAGAAGATGCAATAGGTTTTGTAGAAACGTTGTTACTTGCAACAGTAACAACTTTATTGTCATTTCATTTGACTATTCTGATATCTTCATGACATATATATTCATATGTCCCCCTTGCCGACTTTTTCAAGATTTCTTTGGTTGATAAAGGAGCATTTTTCAGCCTGTTTTCTCCCAATGTCCCGGTTCCTGCTATGCCTCTTTTCGATAGCTCTTTCAGCAAGGGAATGCTAGTAAAGGAATTGTCCATGAAAACATGTGTCCCAGGTGGGATCTCGTATTTGTCTAGTAACCCAAGAACAACATCGGCACCTTGGCCTAAATCAGATTTTGATAATTTTGTAGACGCTCCACAATAAGGTTCAGCATGCAATAGAAGACCATTAGAGGAACACAGAGTCCAAAGTTTGAAGCCAAAACGTATTGGCTTACCTCTTATAAATTTTTTTCGTCCGTGGTGCCCGAAACATGGAATTATAGACTCATCTACACTCAAAATTTCAAACCGAAAGCATAAAAGCATGACTTTCAAGGGGCAACAATTTATAAAATACACTTTTATAACAATGATTTAAAGTCAAAATATTATTTCAAAAATTATAATTGAAACGTGAAAGATTTTCGATTTTAATTCAAACGTGAAAGATTTCCGATTTCAATTCAAACTTGACTATACATTAGCCGGTTGGTACGGTTTCGTACCAACGATATATAAGTTTTTATATTTTATAATACAAAGCAAAACATGACTTTCGAGTGGCATGAATTTATAAAATACACTTTTATTACAGTGATTAATAGTCAATATATAATTTTGTGATAAATCCAAAACTCTAAACTTACTATTTTCTATGTGATGTCAGAGGCATCTTGTTTCACGACTCATTCACCTGAGCATAACGTCAAATAACAACAAGAACTTGAGAGCAAATGGTGGAAAATTTATTTTTCCCACTATCAGTGAACTATTCTTGAAGCACATGAACAATATTAGACAACTAGACACATTTAGTGCAGAGAAAAATAACTATTCTTAAGCTGGTATGTTTTCGTACCAATAGGCATTAATGGGTCAGAAACTGCGATAGTTTTCATTAGCTACAATACGCGTTTTTATCCCTTTCTGGGACAATTACTCGCCAAATGAAGCAGCTTTTTTTATTTTATTTTTACCTAAAGCTTCGAAACAGGCAAACAACGTCGAAGTTTTGTAATTACACACACATATAAACAGACGTGATAATTTTAAAATTGTTTCAAAATATATATTTATGCTCCCATGGATTTGTCAAACACAATTCTATTTATATTTATACCACACACAAACCTCGTATTGTCAACAAATAATCTCATGTTTAAACATGAGATAATAAATAATTCGGAATAAATGTATAATTTTCCTTCAGCCATTCATCTGGAATGGAGACAGGAACTTTTTCTTTAAAGGAATAAATCGGAAATGAACTTTCAAGAAGAGAGAAAAAAAAATGTAATTGCCTCAACGGAACACATTTTAGGAAGAAAGGAATTTCGGAATGGGAGTCATAAAAAGCGAAATGAAATAAAACACAATATTAAATAATTTAGACATTATTTTCTACATTTTCCATTTCATGATACTTAAAAAAAATTCCGTCTGGTGTCGGTAATAAACACTAGGGCTCTACATATTATTTTCGAGAGTAAACATCGTTTATTTTAGCTATTGAGTGTAAGAAATCGGAATATCGATATTAAGCAGCGAAAAATTTTATCTTCGGTATCTTTTGACGAACGCTCATTAGTAGTTTTCGAATAAGCCATACGCAGATGCATTCTTTTTAATTACTGGTTTTGCATCTAAAACTACTTATTAAATGTACTTACATAAAAGTACTAATTTAAAAGTACTAAAAGTATCTCTTAAAGTACAAATTCACACAAAAACTGGTTCATCTTTCAATTTTAATTATAGTAACTACTTTTTTATAGGACATTATGATAGTCATATCGTCACTAGAAAATTAAAATAATATTTTGAAATAATTTTTTCCTTTAAGAAATTATGAAAATTGCGCGAACAACACCTTTTTTTCACTTATGTCTGACAACTGCCAATGGACCATAAGTCGAAGCCCAGTATACAGTGGAGGGCCCGGCCCATGTACTGTAGTTCGCACTACTCTTCCTGAAGCTCCTGAACCTGAACCCTGAAGCCCAGTATAAACTAAATCTACAAAAATATGTATTAAAAATATTATCAACAATATCGAATGGCCCCTGGGGTTGAATAGTCAAAATTGATGCGGCACCAGGGTGTCGTGTTGGTTTACTAATAAGGTACCCCCGTTTAAAGCAATCAACGATTCTCGGAGATTATGTGCAAAAGTCTGCAAGTGCGCCACAACAATATCGAATTAAAATTTGCAAATGGCGGTATGGCAGTTCCTGAGATGGTCTTCAGTCTTACGTCCTTTTTGCTTGCATAAAGGAAGGATAGCTCCGTCTTTCATTTCAGTTTTGTAGAAGGGATTCTATAAATAGCTATTCCCTGCTGAAGTCTAAAGAAGGCAACGTTCATTGGTCTAGGCTAGGGGTCGGCAACCTGCGGCTCGCCAGCCGCATGCGGCTCTTTTGATGTAAAATTGCGGCTCTCCAGTTCCATACGAATAAATTAATAATTTACTATCAAAAACCCTTAAAAAATAAGAAAATATATTTTTAAGTACCTAATTTCTCAATAGCTTCTATTTTCATAATTGTTAATTACAAATATCTCCGTTTAAAATGACCGTAATGAGATAAATTTGAACTATTGTTTTGTTCTTAGAGATGAGACTCCGTGACCATGTTTATCTTTCAGCCAATTGCATTCCATTTCCGTCTCACCCAAACAGCCACCATCTGCAGGCTAGGCAACACGTCTAGACTCTAGACAACAGCCACCATGTGCAGTCTAGACAACACGTCTAGACTCTAGACGTGTTGTCAGTCAGTCATCCTCGGATAGCGCGGTTGTCGTTACGTTGCATGTGTATTAATTTAATCGCTTGCGGTTTTTGCGTGTCTATTCGCTTGTTGTTTCAAGAAGAATACGATTTAGAAGCGAATTATATTCTCAAAGGTATGTACGCGTATAATATAATAAAACCAGAAACAGAATTGGATTACATATCTGAGGATCGTGTTAACGAAGTAATAATGGTAAATAAATTGTTTGCCGTTTTAGATAGCTAAGTAAAATTATAAAAAATCATTTTTTTCAGCTCCGCCGCCAGCATGGCATCTAGTAAAAAAAGAGAAGAACTGAAGAAGAAAACCGAGAATTCAACCAGGATTGGCCGGAGTTGTTTGCATTCCTATGCAACACAGATGGCCTTCCGACTTGTCTCACTTGCCACGAAAAACTCGCACACAATAAGAGGTCAAATTTGGAGAGACACTTCACTACAAAACATTCCCAGTTTGCTGGTAAATATCCAACCTGTGACGCACGAAAAAAAGCTGTTGAAGAGCTCAAAAAAAAAACAGTCCAGTTCCATGCTAAGTAACTGGGCGAAATCTTCCAATAATGTAAATCTCGCAAGCTTTGCAGTATCATTAGAAATTGCAAAAAGAGGAAAACCATTCACAGATGACGAGTACTTCAAAGACTGTTTTATACGTACATCTGTTGAACTGTTTCGTGATTTTAAAAACAAAGCAGAAATCATGAAAAAAATCAAAGATTTGACATTATCTGCTAAAACAGTACAAGATAGAACTGCTAAATTGTCTTCAAATGTAATACATATGCAACTGGAAGACATTCAACTGACTTCTGCCTTATCACTTGCTATAGATGAGTCTTGCGACATAAAAGACACGGCACAAGTTACCCTTTTCGTCAGCTATATGTCGTCCCAAGGTCCAAAAGAAGAACTGCTAGGATTGCTACCACTCTCAGGGCAAACCCGTGGAAAAGATATAGCAAATGATGTGCAAAAATGTCTGAAAGATAATGGAATCTATATAAATAAAATCGTTTCTATAGCAACTGATGGAGCCAGAAGTATGACAGGAATATATAGAAGGGTAATATCAATTCTTCAGAAATAATAAACCACGAAATTCTAACGTTTCACTGCATAATTCATCAAGAAGCTCTTTGTGCCCAAACATTTCCGGCCGAAATAATTGAGGTCATGAACTTGGAAATTAAGATTATTAAAAGCATCTTGGCAAAAGCACTCTACCATCGCCAGTTTAAAGATTTCCTTGAAGAAATAGATAGCAAGTTTTCTGGCCTACTTCAGCTCAATAAAGTGCGATAGCTTTCCAGAGGTAACGTATTGCAACGTTTTGCTTTGTGCTTGAGTGGAATAAAAACATTCCTCAATGAAAAAAACATTGACCATCCCGAATTGGAAGAAGACAAATAGCAGCAAAAATTCAACTTCATGGTAGATACCACAATGAAACTACAGTCGGCTCTCTGTTTAACGACGCTCTACTTAACGACGATCTCTATTTAAAAACGATATTTCCCAGTCCCGGCCCCTCCGACGTTATGGGAAATGTTATATTTTCACAAATTCAGTTTAAGGGCGATCTCTACTTAAGGATGATTTTTCACGGTCCCTTGAAAGTCGTTAAACAGAGAACCAACTGTAAATGAACTAAATCTAAAACTACAAGAAAAGGGCAACCCAGCCTACGCCTTGCCTGAAGAAGTAGTTTGTTTCGAAAAAAAATTACTCATTTTTGTTGAAGACACGGAGAGCGTCATTTTAAAAATCTGAAGCAATATCGCGATGAGAACAATGCAACTATTGACATGAATTACTTCAGCATAGCTTTAAAAAACATGAAGGATGGATTCGCTGAGAGATTCGAGCAATTCAAAACAAACAAAAGTACTCTCGCGTTCATAGTAAATCCTCTCAACACAAATACAAATGAGATCAACATTGAACCATTTGGAATTTATGCTGGATCGCTTCAAATGCAATTGCTAGATTTGAAAACAAAAGACTTGTGGAGTGGAAAGTTCACAGAACTCAAGAGCAAGTTGTTGGAAGAGTTGGAGGTCCAGAAAGGCATGCACATCACGCAGCACAAGTGGACAGCTCTAATAGAAATTCCGCGAGTTGAAACCCTCCTATTCGGCGCATAGAATAGTCTTCCAAAATGCTACAGTGAGGTGAAGAAGTTGGCATATGGAGTGCTGACGATCTTCCGGTCGACATATTCGTGCGAGTAAGCGTTCTCTTGCATGAATATAATAAAAAGTAAAGTTAGATGTCAACTAACCAATAAAAATCTAGAGTCGTGCTTGAAACTTAAAACAACAATTTATAAGCCAGATTCAATCAAACTTTGAAAAGGTATGCAAAGCCAATGCTCCCATTGATGTAACTATCTATATTTGTGTTTTTATATGAATAAATATTATTCCGTATTTAAAGCCGTTTATTTTAAATCAAAAATCAAATATATATAAGCAAACACCATAATATTGAAACGAAAATTTTTAGTGGCTCTTTAAAAACCGGGAAATTTTGTAAATTGTAACTTTTGGCTCTTCCGTTTCAATAGGTTGCCGACCCCTGGTCTAGGCCAGTGATTCTCCGCCACTGTGCCGCGGCACTTTAGTGTACCGCGAGATTCTTGAAGTGTGCCACAACTGCGCATTATTTTGTATGCTATATTTACAAAATATATAATAGGTACATCAATCAATTATCCAATTAAAATTCTTATAAATTTATCTTATTGCTAGTGTGTGCCAAAATTTTAAATTATCAAAAGTATACCGTGAAGAAAAGAAGGTTGAGAATCACTGCTCTAGGTAATGAGCTGGAAATTCTAACTGATTTACTCCAAACTTTTCCGGAAGCTTCCTCTTCCTAAAGCTTCCTAGTTCTAATAGATTATTTTTTGTTAGTCTAATGCAGAGGCACTTGCCGTTAGACATTCACCTTTTGTTATTCACCGCTATTTTACTGGCTACTTTATTATGGGAACACCTTATAAGGTGAGCCAGCGTTGCTCCCTATGAGGGGACAACACGGAACGACCAAACCTTATTCGGGATTTGAACCCAAGCCCACTGCGTGGCAGCTCAGAACTCTAACCACAGCAGCATGTGGGCGGCAATAGAAGAAAATATATATAATTTCATATGGTGTAAAGGCAAAGGAGGATCTAGCTGAGTCTTCTGCGTTCCGCTTCTACTAGACAAGTTATTCCCATGTTAGTTCCCATATAGAGTCATGCCTCGGAAATTGTCTGCTTCGAATTTTGACGCGAAAAATTTGCTTCAGTAATTGACGTTTACACGTTACTCGACGCATTTCAAGGCGAAAAAAAATGCTTTGGCACTTGACGTTTGTTCGTCACACATGCTGAAATGTGTTTCTAAATGGGTTGAATTACAAAATTTTGTTAAAAAGTTTCACCCTTACAAAGCCTTAACAAGCCCGAAATGTGGAATTTTTTTGTGATGAAACAATGGATCACTTCAGAAACATTCCGAAGCGGAGGCAGAAGCAAGTTTCTCTTGATAGGGTTGTAGTGAAAAATCCCTAAATCTGAGTCTACAAGAGGGATCAGTGTGTTAAGAGACATAATGCAGAAAGAATCCCTCTATAACGCCATGATGATTTATTAGAAGGAGACTCTCGTATGATGCAATAACTCCATTCCTCCTCTTCTTCGCCACTATCCCATTACGCCATCAACCTTTTCAGTGCAGGATGAGTGAAAATAAATTTTATTTTATCTAATTATCGTTTTAAATTATATATGTCTAGTCTAAAAATTTTGTAGCAAACAACAACCCCATCAATTTATAAACAGCCCAGTAAAATGTGAACTGTCTGGTTTCGAGGAACTAATTAATTCAATTTGCATTACTTCTTATGGAAAAATTCGTCCGGTTCTCGTCCTGCCTTCTGGAACCAATTAACAACGATTATCGAGATACCACTGTATATACACACTGAAGAGGAAAAAAAAAGAAATTGATATAGGCGTGCGTATGCAAATAACGGATATAGTTTCAAAAATATTAGCTAGAAAATTTATTTTTCTCTTACTTTAATATAAGTACTGAATATATGCGGGGTCAACTGTTTTCTATGCTTATAATTATGGTTACACCGAAGAAGTTCGTTACATTAGCAATGCATGACAACTAAAAATTTCCAAATACAGAATTTAACGAAAGGCACAAGTTAAAGATAGTTGGTGATGCAATAGCAACAAAAAAGTTGCGATATTAGAGTTTCACTGAGTCTTGGTTTACAAGATGTATGCTTATCACAGTGTTTGGTAGGTATAATCTCTAACCGATACAGCGCATAACAACTTGCTGAAAATTGTTAAACTCCGTGTTTTGTCTGTCTATGTGTAAAAACGTACCTCAGGTTTGGGATCAAGTTAAAATGATATGCAGTGTAAAAAGGTTTATTTTTTTCATTAGATACATATAAGAACTGTGCGCTCTTGTCAAGGTCTATCTATACAGAAACGGGAAAAAAAAAGTGTTTAATATACAGGGTGAACCAAAAGTCCGCTAAAACTTTAAAAATTCATAAAAAAGGAAAAATTATGATAAAGAAGTGCGGTTTGCAAGAAAGGGCTTACAAGGAAGTCGGTTTTATTAGCAGCCAAAAAAGTTCAAAAAAGGTTTAAAAACAGTTTTCAAAGTAAAAAAAGTCACCGGTAGATGGCGCTGACATGCGACAGATTCAGCAGAATTATGCAAATCAGTCTTGCAATAAAAGACCGTGATAGCCTACATTTTAGCTGACGTCTGTAGACCCTCTTTTCTACTGCCCTGCAAGATGCTTAATCACTTTTTCTTGTAGTTGAACTCACGGATTAGCAGCGATCCTATCATTTCACTCCTTTCCTATACTCTGTTTCTATTGGTTCCCCTCTGCTTATTACCTGAAAATCTGCAATTGAGGGCGTGGCCCAGGCATTGCAGTTGGGACCCATTTCCTATGGTCCTATGGTTTTGGCTGATCAGCCACAAAGTGGAAGACTCTCGTTGGCGGATGACCGCATTACTGCGGTGGAAACCGTTATGGATAATATGGTGGAGGAATCGTCCACGGGGAGTGGTCGTGCTCGTAGAGCTGGATCAGTGACTTCTTTTAATTTTATTTTGCTGCTAAAAAAAAAATACGACTTCCTTGTGAGCCCTTTCTTGCAAACTGCACTTTTTTATCATAATATCTTCTTTTATTATGAATTCTTAAAGTTTTTACGAGCTTTTAGCACACCCAGTATTAACATCAAAATTTAAAATCACTTAAATAATGACATGAAACTAGAATCTATATATATATATAGAACAGTTCCGTAACTGACTGACTCACTGACTGACATACAACGCACAGACCAAACCGCTGGACCTAAAGGGCTGAAATTTTGCATGGCGATTCTTCTTATAGTGTAGGGGTGCACTAAGAAAGATTTTTGAAAAATTCTTAGATTTTTAAAATTAAATTTTTAAGCTGTTTTTGCAGCTTTTTTAAAGTTTTCATTTAAAATAATAATTTGAGTGTTATAAAATTTATATCACGAGGATGATCATAAATATTCCTTTAAGATGAAATAATTTTCGAATCTTTACCTCCATTTTCTGATTTTTGGTGAATTTTTAAAGATTAAATTATAGAATTTAATTTATTAAATGCTGATCACGTGATTTCTGTTTCTGGTACTTTAAATAAATTTATCGTCACGTCCATAACAATAAAATAGATAAAAAATATTTTTTCCTTGCCAATGCGGCAGACGATTGGACATTATCCAAAAAAATATTAAAATACAGTAAAAGATATGTTCCTAAAACTGTACTATATTAACTGTACTAATTGATAGTATGTCCTATTAGATTTAATTTGAATATTTTGTTCTACATTATTTTGTCTAAAAAAATATCTCTTTAAATATCTCTAAATATATATATTCTTTTACATCAATTGTATACATTGATCGTCGTATATATTATATATATATATATATATAGGCATTAAATGCATACATTGACCGTTGTATTTAATTTGAATGTACTCTGTAGCGAAGTGCGGGTTTTCAGCTAGTTTATTATAAAAGGGGGAAAATATTAGGAACATTTGAAAATGTAAAGATATGCATCACAAATGAGCCACCCAAATTGTATAGTGTTTAGCGTCGTGAGCTTCCACGCAATGGGCCTGGGTTCAAATCCTGAATAAGGCCTGGCCGGTACTGTGTTGTCGCCTTATAGGTAGCTTCGCTGACTCACCTACATGGTGCTCCCATAATAATGAAGCTAGCAAGACTTCGCGGTGAATAATAAAAGACTAATAGCGCCGTTTACACTTACGCTGTTGGAGTGCTTGGAGCGTACGGGAATGTGCGTACGGGAATGAAAACTTGCAGTACGCTCCAAAACAGCTTTCCCTTCCTCTCCGACACCTTCACACCTGTACTCAATCGCGCGGGATCGTGGTTTCACGCGGGAAAGAACGTACGTGTAAAGGGCGGTAATGTCTCACCACAACTGCCAACGCATTAGAGAAAAATAAATGTAAAACACATCTCAAATGCACCCATTGGAAATTGGAGTCCCAAAAGTCACAACTACGTTTTCCCGTAAACCAATATTGTCTTGTCACACTCTCCATGATTTCTGGGTAAAAAATGTAGATTGCTGGAAGTTGAATAATGGAAAGAAGCACACGCTTAGGAAAGGAATACGCTATGCAAATAACTACACATACAGCGTATTAACAAATATGCGGTCTTTAATTTGATTTTAAGTAGTGGAGTTCCTTGGTCGATTGAATTTATCTCCAGTAAGCAAGTTATAAGTATCAAGGTACGTGTGCTCAGTAAAAGAAAAATATTAAGTTAAGAATGCATAACTATTAAAAATAAAATATTTTAAAGGTGAAAGGAATATTTAACTATTAAAATTGATGTGAAGAAAATTTAACAGAGAATATTAAATTAAGTTTAACAAATAAATAAAATTTAAAAAGAATGGCCCATAGCAGCAAACACATGAAGTTAAATAAGGGATGAAAATTCACGCAACGAATATGCAGGATGCAAGAGGATTTTAAAAATGGAATTTTTTCTTTAATTTTTTCTGGGGTGTGACAAAGAGAAGTTAATGCGCCAATGAAAATATACAAATTCTAGGCAAATAGTTCTTTGTAGTTATAGCATACTGTTACGAATAGTAAGTGTTAAAAATAGTTTACTGTTCAGGTTAATGAATCCCAATTCTTCATATATCTGTAACTGCATAAAATGTAAATAATTAATTTAAATTTAACTCTAAATTTTTTTTTTATAACTTTTAAATGTTACTTTTGTAATTATTGTTAAAAAATTTTTTGTGGCAACAATTATATGCATAGTTTGATTTTAGAATGCAATGGAGTTAAAAAATAAAATGGTTTGGTGTTGATAAGTTGTATTATTAGTTTTTCTTTAGTTAAATACCGTTAAATTAGTAAGTTCTGCTTATGTTGTCTCAACTAGGAGGCAACGTATCCTTTTTATTAACAAATGCATATCGAATACACAAGCATTAACATACAACACTTCAATTATTTCCGAATAACTTTTAGCATATATCGGACAAGAAACTATCCTTTTGTATCATTCTAAGGCCCTGAGTTCCTTAAAAATATGAGATGAAATATATATATCATACCGTCTCCCCCCTCCCATGTTTAAAAAATACATACGAATTTTTTATGAAGTCCGTAAACATTGTGTGAACATACGTCAGCGAACCGGTAGCGCAGACGTGATAGATGGAATAATCTACAAACAGACGCGATGAATCTTCTGTCTATTTATCAGCATCACGTACCGGCAAGCTGGAAAATTGCCAAAGTTGCAGCCTCGGAGCGTGGGATTTAAAGTCTTTGAGCATTTTCACAGAAAGTTTTTATTTCATTTATGTTTTATGCAGTTTGAAAACGGTGGAAAGGCCTCAATAGTTAAAAAAAAGTATCTTTTGATGTTAAATAAAAGAGATGCGTGGAAGAATCAATATCTTCCAAATATTCGGCAGTCCAGATGAAAGTGCATTAAAAAAATAGGATTTTTAAGAGGGAAATTTTGAATGTTATGAATTGGATATCAAATATACTTTTCACTTAAATTCATATGCGAAAGTTATGCAACTCTATTTATTTTCTTTTTTTGATTTCTTAAAGTGCAAACATATATTTTTGTCGGCTTTAAGAAATCATGGTAAAGTGGTCATTAGATAAGTGTTTTTGGAGTTGTAAAAATTGCATGTTACCAGGATTAATTCTGGGAGCAAATTATGAATTCAAATAAGTATCGATATTTCTAAAATTAACGACACGTGATACTTGTTTTGTTTTATGCATTTTATAAACGGTGGAAAGGACCCAGTAGTTAATAAAATTAGTATATTTTTAGCGTGGAATACTGTTATCGAAGAATTAATACCTTCCAAATCTTTGGCAGTCCGACAGAAAGGGCTATAAGAGTAGTAGAATTTTTAAGATCGAAATTTAGAATATTACGAATTTGATATCAAATTTTCTTTTCACTTAAATTTGATTGCGAAAATTAAGTAACTTTCATTTTTCGCGTTGTTAAAATGCAAACATATTTTTTTTGTGAGCTTTAAAAAAATCATGGCAAAATGATGAATTGATAGATTTTTTTTTTAGTTGTAAAGATTGTATGTTTCGAGGATTAATTCTGGAAGTAAATTAGGAATTCAAATAAGCATTGTTTTTTGTAAAATTAGCAGCACATGATACTTGCTATGCTTTACGCATATTGAAAACGTGGAAAGACCTTAATAGTTAAAATACAGCATATTTTGAGCTAGGAATAGTATCGTGGAAGAATCAATACGTTCCAAATATTTGGCAGAGCGGCTGAAAGTGTGATGAAAGAAGTAGGATTTTAAAAAGAAAAATATGGATAATAGGAATTTCATATCAAATTTTGTTTTTACGTGAATTTGTATACCAAAGTTAAATAACTTTCATCTTTTTGCTTTGTTGAAATGCAAACATATTTATTTTTTGTCATAGAAAAAAAATAATATTAAAACGGTCATTAAATAGATATTTTTTTTGAGTTGTCAAATTGCATATTTCTAGTATTTACTCTTCAAAACAAATTATGAATTCAAAATAAGCATTGATCTTTGCAAAATTAAGATCATATGATACTTGTTTTAAACAGTTTGAAAACGGTGGAAAGTCCTCAGTAGTTAAAAAAAAGTATCTTTTGATGTTAAATAAAAGGAATTCGTGGAAGAATCAATACTTCATAATATTTGCAGCCCGGCTGAAAGGGAGATAAAGGAAGTAGGATTTTTAAAAGGAGAATTTCTAATATTATGAAACTGATATCAAATTTTCTTTTCAAATGACTTTCAATGAGAAAGCTACGTAACTTTCATTTTTTGTATTCTTAAAACGTAAATATATTTATTTTGGTCAGTTAAAAAAAATGGTAAAACTGTCGTTAAATTGATGTTTTATGAGTTATAAAAATTGCATGCTTTCAGAATATACTTTTGAAAGCAAATTATGAATTCAAATAAACATTTATGAAAAATTAAAAATACATGATACGAAAATACTCTTAAAAATTTTATTTCTGGGATAAAATTTTCATTATAGATACTGATTTATCCATTTAGTTACAGGTAAACTGGGAGACAGGTATATAGGGAACGTTTTTGGTAAAGCTACAGTTTATAATACTAATTTTTTCTTAATGTCTTATGACGAAGTTTTTGATAGAAAAAATGATGTGGGTCATTTACTAAAATGGGGAGAAATAGAAATATATAAAATCTCTGACTTTGTTTTTCAGTAAATCCGTTCATGAGAAACAGCGCAATAAAGCAAAATATTTGAATATAAAAATACCGTATTTTTTATATGACCGGGAATAGAATAGAATATATCATGCTGAAATCGAACTTTTACAATATTTTATCGTATTTTCCATGTTATGGTTAAAAGAATGGCTTGTTTACACAAAATTTAACAACTTGTAATTGTCGGTTGATAGAAAATGTTTACATTTATGGGGAATAATCTTTCTTTCAAGGGAAACTCGATTAATATGGAGGTGTAACTGTGACAGGCTGAATCGACTGTTTTTTATGATGGAGTATTATGATCAATAAAAACAGTAATTTGACACGGGGAAGTGTTTCTGGTGAAATATTGGTGACTATTTCCAATTCTTGCTAAATGGAAATGGTCATTAGAGAGTTGTTTTCGGAATTGTAAAAATTCTATGATATCAGGATTGGTTCCGGGAGGAATTTATGAATTCAAATAAGCATCGTTCTTTGTAAAATTAACAACACATGATACTTGTTATGTTTTATGCATTTTGTAAACGGTAGAATTGACCTAGTAGTTAAGAAATGTAGTATATTTTTAGCGTGGAGTACTATCGTCGAAGAATCAATATCTTCCAAATATGTGGCATTGCTATAAAAGTAGTGGAACTTTTAAGAGGAAAATTTCGGATATTAAGAATTTGATATCAAATTTTCTTTTCACTTAAATTGGATTGCGAAAGTTATGTAACTTTCATTTTTTGGTGGGGTAGGCACTTGTCTATGACGGTTGGTATTTCTTGATGTTTCCACATGAGGATACGCGATGTTTGTTGGTTATTTTATTACGGTAGCACCATACTGGTGAGCCAGCATTGCTCCGTATGAGGCGGATGACTCTGAAACGACCAATACTTACTCGGGATGTGAACCCGAGCCCACTGAGTGACAGCTCAGAACGCTAACTATTTATATGTTTAAGTTATTAATATGTTATTAAACTATTAATATGCTTAAGTTGTTTCTCAACCGAAGCTGTTTAAGACCGTCACCGGTTATTGATTTTGTTTTCATACATTAGAAAAAAGATGTTTTCATTTAAACGTTCTTTAGATAAAAATACTTTAGAAATTAAAATTTAAATTTTAAACTTATTTTGTTTATGATACACCACGAGAAACAGTTGCTGAATTTCTTAATTTGCTCCCTTCTATTCCCAGGAAAGGTTTTAAGCCAATTTGTCAGCAGTATTTATAAAAAAATTACTTATAATTTTTTAAATTCCATTCCTAAGCAAGAAACACCTTTTTTCTTTACAATATTTCTTTTAGGGAAAATATTTGTAGAATTTTTTTACTCTAAATCTTAAATCCTGAAAAAAAATAGCACAAATCGTATTTTCGTAAGATTCGTTCGTAGGAAGTTTAAATGTTTTTTTTCAAAGGAAAATAATGTCCAGATAAGTAGATCTAAATGAGTATGCCAACAAACGCATAACTTAAACAACTTTTCTAACGCATAGGCTTAAAAATGCATCCTTACACTTACTTGAATTCACACAAAAATGCGGTTTATTTTACTTGAATCTACAAGTTCAATAATTTATACCAAGAAAACTAAACTAGCTTTTTTGTTCGGAATTACCCGCCACGCACTTCATTAAAACCTTTCACAAAAAATCCGTAGTATTCCCACGCATTAACGGTGAGAAGAAGAGATAATTCATGTGAATAATTTAGGAACAACACCATACTTAAAAAAGTGTTTGGAAAAAAAAAGGATTCGAGGATCTGAGATAGGAAAAGCAATTTTACACGGACGAGTGAAAATCGTTAAATATGAGCGAGGAACAAGTTCACCGTCGACCTAAACGAGGCAAAGACTTTTGATCTACGGCCATTCGATAGACATCGGTCATGAACTATTACAAAAAAAAGCTGTTTCAAGTCTAAAAAACTATCTGTTTCAGGTCTAAAAATCTAGCTGTTTCAGATGTAATATTTCTGGATAGAGGGTTTACCTGATTTTGCGTTTATCAATCTTGCATTTTAAATAAATATTCTTAGTCTACTAGTAATACTTCCAATTGTGTAATATGACCAAAACTGCAATTCATTTTTACAGTGCGGAACACGAGCTCCCATTCAATACAGAGCAATTAACTGTGCGAGATATTTTAGCAAAGAGTAACATTTAGAATTCATTGCGTATACTTTTAATGTACAAATTGTGTTTTTCTTCGTAACTGTAAATATGAGAACCTTATTTGAATAGTGGGCCATAAAAAATAGATTTAGCCTCACTTTCATGTTCATACAAACCTTTCTATCTTATTTTAAAACTGGTACACATCTATCTTATTTTGGCTGCCAACAGAGGGCATTACAAATCAGACTTCAATAGTCATTTCTCAGCACTCATCAGATTTTAAGGCTCTATATCTCAAAATGAACAAAAATAGAGTTGACCCACTATTCAAATAAGGTCTTCATATATTAAATCAAACTCAAGGTAGTCTTAGTAGTTAAGTTTAAATTACAGCTCCGAAGAAGGAAAAAAGTAAAATTAGGGATTAAAGGGGGTATTAAGAGGGTTAATAAAGTAATGACATTAATAATTGTAATAATAATAATAATAATTTTAATAAATAAATCTTCTGTGTTTACTACCATAAAATGTTAGGGGGCAGTATATAACATAAATATATGAAAAAAAATCCTTTAAGCAAAAGTATAATAAATTTATAATTAGCTGTGTCTCACAGTTAATTCTTGATATAATGTAAATGCCAGAAAAACAAAAGCAAAGTTTTGCTACAATTCGCAGTGTCGGACTGAATACTAATCAGAAAATAGAAATATTTCAATGAGGAATATCGAAAAGTCTCTAACTCTAATGAAGTCCACAAACACGCATTAAAATTTTATCTTCACATTACAGTTTTTATCTCTAAGTATCGATCTATGTCAATATATTACAGAACGTCTATTTTCGTTATTTTGTCGAACGAATGACGTCAGATGCAGATAACACAATGAAATCCCAGGTGCTAATAAATAAAAGTCCCCAAGTTTTTATAACGTAAGTGACTTCTCTATCTCCAGCTTTGAACTGGAGATTAGCTAGAAAGTGAATTTCAAATAAATCGTTGTCGCAGCTGTTTGGGTGTACTATTGGACTGTACGATGTACGAAATCTGCCATTCATTTAGTAGGTGGTTGCTTCGTCTTAGTTTAATTCTGGAAATACCAACTTACATAATGCCGACTTATAAGACTGATTCACTGTTTTCATGGCTATTCATTTTTAAACTTAAAATATATGCCATACTAAGAGACAAAAATTGTCTAGCAACCAGCAAATACTTTGTAGCAGTCTAACCGCGACCTAGTTAAGGAACATAGGCTGGTGGTGTTGAACATGATTACTTTGAAAACATATCCACCGCTATTACCTTAACACGATCAATCTTGTTTACGTGCTTCATAAATCACTCTTGGAGGTCGTTCATAATTAACCCTGTTTGGTGTCATTTCTGGTATATCAAGCTTCGTTAAGAGACAAAGAACATTCAAAACGCAGAGCTTGTGTATATTATCTTCACATATGTTCACATTGTATATGTGCATTGCTAGGAAAAATCCCTTATGTCTATAGACGTGTCTAGAATGACGAGTTTTCGTGGGTTGCATTAAATCTAAGTTAACGGCACTTAAATTTACTTTTATGTTTTGAATTACATTTCCTGAATTTCGAAATTTTGATGCACTTTGCAAGTTCGAAATATTTCAGGTGTATTTCTAATTATCATATACGTTTCAATTTCAGAATTTTCATACGTATACTTTTACTAGAAGGCAGATGGCAGTACATACTTTGAGTAGAAGAAAAATGGCAATTAACAGGATTCGAAAATTTTCTCTTACTTATATTTTATATTTTTCTATTTATTTTAGTTCCAAACTTTTAATTCTTTTTTATTTGTAAACTGAATGGACTCACTCTATATATTTATTAGTACAAGGGAAAAAACGTTTTAATAAATTCATGACAAATTCATTAAACATTTCCACTCGAAGCTGAGATTGATTTTAGAGTATCGAAAGTATCTTCGTATGAAACATTCAACAAGCATTGTGTAGAGTTGTCAAAACAATCATTGTGTATAGAAGAAATGAGCATGGAATACTTAATAAAGCTTTATGTATGCACAGTGGGTGCAAGAAGTATTTGCACTTAATCAATTTTTCATACATCTGCAAGGAAATAAAATGCGTGGCAAAATTAAACAACAAAACTGGTTTTTAAGACTTCCAAAAACAATTTGGGAAAGAAAAAAAACTGTGAAATAATATTTGACTTTTTAGGGGAAGAAAAAGTATTTGCACACTTATGGTCTTCAATTTGTTACACAAATAATTAGTATTTAGTATGTAATCCGTTAGCATAAATAACAGCCTGGGTTCTTTTCTTCTTTAAATAATACATATTTTTTATTGTTTTGGTCCGTTCCATTTCAGTTATAGACTCTATGTTAACTGTACTAGTGATATATGCTATTATATGCAGGAACGTAAGATTTCACTATATTTTGCAGGTAAAAAGTTAATAGCTCGTTTTTGATAGTAGCTCTTTCCTTTCTGGGTGCATATATATATATATATATATATATATATATATATGTGTGTGTGTAATATAACCATTACATCTCGTTCTTAAAATGCAACCTGAAGAGGAAAACTAGGTCGTTTCGAAAAGCGAAATCAAAACTAGGTCATTTCATTTTCAAGTGTTACGCTGGAGAACTCCTATCGCGCTTCTCTCAAAATCGGTATTTCACGCGCACACACATAGTCCTAGGCAATGGATTCGAAGTCCGTTGGGGTTGATTCGCACATGATGAATCACTTTCGGCTCTAAGTAATATTACCATTACATCTCGTTCTTAAAATGCAACCTGAAAAGGAAAACTAACTCGTATTTACATGGCTGGAGCTAAACTCAGCCTGAAAGGAATTAAATCAAATTTGGAAGCGGTCGTGTCGAAAAGTTTTATTAGAGCGATAGTCACATCCGTCCATCTCAGACGACAGCTCGGAGCGAAGTGTAATA
This sequence comes from Dolomedes plantarius, assembly GCA_907164885.2. Taxonomy (NCBI): domain Eukaryota; kingdom Metazoa; phylum Arthropoda; class Arachnida; order Araneae; family Dolomedidae; genus Dolomedes; species Dolomedes plantarius. The sequence goes on along the minus strand of OU015493.1, from coordinate 46,721,822 downwards.
TCACCCTTCAACCTTACGCGCTAGAAGCGAGGTACACGTGCCTGTCATTTTGAAGTGTCGGCGGAATTTAGGGCTGGCGATGCGAACCCACGCCTTTCTCGAGACGTATACACGTGTAGAAATGCAACGTGTAGAAATGCGTGTAGAAATGCATATATATATATATATATATATATATATATATATATATATATATATATATATATATATATATGTGTGTGTGTGTGTGTGTGTGTGTGTGTGTGTGTGTGTGTGTATTTTTATGTACAGACACTTATACACATACACACATTCTTATAAATTAATTAAATTACGACGTATAATGACGGCTGAAATGAAAGTAATGTAAATTAGAAAACCAATTTTGGAGGTCCAAGTTCCCTTAAGCTCAGAAATTTCGAATTACATATTTACATAAAATGCAGATACGGTCCCTCGAAATCTGAGAAAGAGACACACAAAGTGGGGAAAAAAAGAACCGCTTTCCATGGGAGGATTACGGGACCGTTATCGGAAAGAAAAAGAAACGCGCGCGTTCATCAATCAGATGATGAAAACATTTCTGCTCTCTCTCTCCAGCCGACGTCTTTAGGGTATATATCTTGCTTATTTCAATCTCCCTAGAAGAATTTCCAATTCTATCAAGACGTTCCTTGATGATATGGAGGACATATATCATACGGGGGGCCATGATATCTGAAGACCAGGTTCTCTCTACCACACGGCTGAAAAAATGTCCAAAATGAACTACGAGATTGCGTTTTTTGTAAAATGAAATCTTTCGTTTCTCAAGAGGTTATATAATCTTATTCGTTTTCCCTTTTTGAAAAGAAAAACTGTCGGGAACTGGTTTTTTAAAAGGTTTTTTTTTATTGTAGTAGCTGACAGTTCTTTGTAACAAAAAAAAAATTAATCGTATGGATATCATCAATTATATAATGAAGCGGTAATGGCGTGTTTTTATAAACTATTTGATAAGTAATTGTTTTTCCGTCAGAATGCATTTTAAAATAGTTTTAA
>OU015493.1:45999595-46108284 GCA_907164885.2 Dolomedes plantarius | reverse complement strand
TTCTCTCTCTCTCTCTCTCTCTCTCTCTCTCTCTCTATATATATATATATATATATATATATATATATATATATATATATATATATATATATATATATATATATATATATATATATATATATATATATATATATATATATATATATATATATATATATATATATATATATATATATATATATATATATATATATATATATATATATATATATATATATATATATATATATATATATATATATATATATATATATATAGCATTAATAAGCACAAAATCACTTTCAAGATTCTAAATTCTTCTAAATTTCCTTTGGCGTAGATTAATTTCGTTTCCGATTTAAAGAACAAAAGCAGCTGCGTAGCGTTCTCTCAAAAATCCCAATTTCTCGCGCATCTTACATAAGGCATCACGTGACCTCTGACACAAGGGTCACAGGTAGCCAATCATTTTTTATTTTTCATGATCACATGGCGAGTCACTTCAAAAGTTTATAAAAGACCCTGCGGTCAAGATTCGGAGAGCTTATTTCATATTTCATTGCCCCGAGAAGTTGTGTGATTTTGTCTAATAAAAAATTTTGTTCAACGCAACGATTGCCGTCTTTGCTCCGGCCTCAACTACTACAAGTCTTCGTTGTGACATGGTGGATCCATAGTCTCTTCGGCTCCCCTGTGGCTGCCAGAAAAGCGTAAAGTTCACTGTCCAAGTTGAAGTTTCGTTACTGGAAAGAAATGAGAATAAATCAAATCAAAAGTTGCACAATCCCATTTAGATCAGAGAACGAATCGAAACAGATGCTAAAAATGACGTCCAAGTTACTCGCTGCACAGTTGTCACCCACGAATGAAAGACTGTCCCACCCTCACATACATTCCTCGTGTCGTGCTGATCTTGTCTGCTGCAACAACGATTCTCGCGACGAGATCTTCCACTGAGTTCATAGATGCCTCGTGTACACCAATGTTTTCATGTCCCCCAAAAAGGAGTGTAATATTTAGGTCCGGCGAGAGTGGAGCCCAAGGCACAAGGAAGCCCTTGGTCCATGAAGACAAGGTACGCTGCGTCGTTGAGACGTTCTGGTGGCAGATACGGATCCATCAGGCAATCATCAACAATACCTGCCCCTGAAAATCTCTTTTGGTGTTTACGAGGGATAGTAGCGAGATCTTTCTCTGATCTAAATAGGATTCTGCCACTTATAATTTGGTTTATTCTCAATTTTTTCAACTTGGACACTGAACTTGACGCTTTTCTGACCGACTGAGGGCAATGGGGCCCTAGGATCCATTGAAAATATTGTTCGTCTTGATGAATACTATCATCCCTCTTATTTTGTCGACATAGTTTACGTTCACCCTCTATAAATACTTACAGATTGTTTGTGTGATAGTAATTTTCAAATCATAAACATGTTATAACATTACATGACATCGGTTTTATCCATTAGTCATCTAGTATGTGATAATGAAAAAGTATAAAAAAAATGCAGGGGTTTTGGGGGTTTCTTTGGAGTTTTTTTTCTTAAAACAAACTGTAGAACTTATAGAGTAAAACAGCATAACTGGATAATTTGCATAATTATTGTATGAGTAAACGATTTATTTTTATCCTCTATTTTTATCTTTACTTACCCTGCTGTACATCTGTACTTTCTATATATTTCGGAATGGAATTTTTCAAAAATTTCCTTCTTTTAAAAGATAGAAGTAAATTTTCTTAAGAAGCGCCTCTACAAAATATAGAACTTTTATTGTGTTCAATTTTTAGTAAAATACATTCACATTTTTTGGTTCTTAGTGAAAATTCATAAAATATTTTTTCGTAAATAAGAACTTTAAAAAATGTTTTCTTTCTGTTTAAAAAGTTTCAAAGATTTATAGATGAATTATTTGTTTTTGTCTGAAAAGAAATTATTTTAAAACTCTTCGTATAAACAAAAGTAAAAGAATTATGAAACTGAAGTATATAATTCAGACTGGGCTTGAAAACAAAACATTCTTAAATTTTCAATATAAAAATGCAAATGTTGTATAGAGATTTTGCACTTCTACCCTACCTTGGGTGTATATAATTTGAGGTGGCACTCTAATGAATTAGATTCAAACACAGTTCTAAATTAATAAACATGTTTATTTAAATATTTGCACATATAGATTTTGCTTTTCAACAATAAGCATACTTACTACTGTGACGCATACTTACTACTGTTGTACAACAATAAGCATACTTAGTACGAGATATACCGAGTGTTCAAACAATTAACCGACGATTTGAAAAATCAATTTAAGTAAAACGGAAGGCGATAGAAATGTACGGTTTGCTGCATTCTGCTTAGGTAACTAGGGAATTTATTCTCACCAATTTTCAATATTAGTTACAAAGTTCGTCAACAGATTTGCGCTGCTGACTGGAAAAATCTATAAAACAATGTTTTCAAAATAACCACCTTTAGCAGCAACAACTTGGCGCTGTCTGAGGTCAAAATTCGCAGACGCCTGTGCAAACATTTCAGTTTGAATGTTCTGACAAGCAGCAGAGATGTATTGTTCCAGTTTATCTACAGTTTGTGGATTGTGACGATACAACTAGTCTTTCAAGTACCCCCAAAGTAAAAAATAAGAAATTTTCGAATACTGGAGGTAAGATGGTAATATATTATCAAAAACTTTTCTTTGTTGAGCTCAGGCAAATGCCACTTTTAAGTAAGGAATAATAAGTTCCAATTTTTTTGTTACCACTAATAGATTGAAACATTTTATTCAGTTATATCAAAATAAGTATTTATATCGAAGTTTTATCAAAGGCAGCTTTTGTCAAATTAAGCTTATACAATTGAACTCTTTGTAAACATTCGAACTGTGACTGATCCAAACAGTTTAAACTAGCCTCGTGAATCTCACAGTATGATTTTCTGTTTAAAAGTGGGTTTATTTCGATACATATCGACACTTATTTACTATTTCTGGGGATAAAAGTATTTAAAATTGGTATTGTACTAGCAACTATTTACCCCGTAAGGTGTCTTATCTCCATTTGTATATTTCTGTGTCTCTGGTCATGTATAAAATTTCATTAAAAACAAACAAACACAAACACACAAACAAACAAATACACACACACATATATATATATGAAATATACTCTTACATCACGTCCTTAAATTAAAACCTGAAAGGGAAAACTAGCTCATATTTACATGGCTGGAGCCAGACTCAGCTTGAAAAGGATAAAATTAAATTTGGAAAAGTCTGGCCGAATCGTTTATTAGAGCGACAAAAGTACATCCGTCCATTTCAGAAGACGGTTCGGTAGTAAAATCACCTTTCTACATTATGTGCGAGAGGGCGAGAAAAAAAAAAAAAACTCATGTGACTATTATTTGTAGGATTAGCAGATATTGGGGCTCGCGATGCGAACCCACTCCTTTCTCCAGACGTATACATGTGTAGAAATGCAAAGGCATGCGATTCATGGGAAGCTCTGTGGCTGAGGGTTTTTAAGCGATAAATTAATATTACTGGGGATTGGATTTAGGAAAGGGAGTTTAAGTGCTATAATGGAGGGCATAATGTTTAATATATATATACATATATATACATATATATATATATATATATATATATATATATATATATATATATATATATATATATATATATATATATATATATATATATATACATATATATATATATATATATATATATATATATATATATATATATATGTATATATATATATACAGTATGCCCACTAAAGTCGCTTCCCACGCTCTTAACTTTGGAACGGCTACTGCTATATTCATAAAAGTGGTGTCTAGGTATAGTAAAGTAGCCATGCGCTACTGAATGAAACCACCTACCGCGCCACCTGGTGGAAAACGCCTGAGTTAGCATTCCTATCTCGAAAACAGAACGAGATAGGGAAAAAATGGGACTAACAAAGTTGTAGAGCATCATCGATTTAGTAAGAAAAGACACCTTGTGAACATTAATGCGAAGAATAGAAGGGTCAAACGCGCATTTGTTTTTTCGTGATTTTCTACACTGTTACGTCACGAAACTTGAACGGAAGGAGAAATGATTACTTGAACGGAAGGAGGATTGCATCCTTGTACTGATTGACTTTATAAACAGAGTAGACAATACGTAGATCGTGTAAAATAGTGTCGCATCAACTCAACGCAACCTGCACTTGGTTTTCGAAATTTTTGCAGTATGCAAATACGTAAGGAACGTTACGCCTGTTCACCTGAGACAGCTATAAAAGAGACATCTTCTTAGGGCTGTAGTATGATGCTCATGGTCATGGCTGAGTATTCAAAGGCTGAGTATTGTGAGATGGTTTTACTGTACGGAGAATGTGGACGCAAGGCACGATCAGCAGCAAGGTTGTAACGGCAACGTTTCCCTGCAGGACCGCATCCTTCTCATCAAATCATCCTAACTGTCGTAAAACGTTTAAGAGAGACAGGCGGCGTTACTAGTCACCCTCGATCTGGCTGACCAGCTAAGGTAGGACGGCAAGTTCAATCGGATGAGATATTAGCATACGCCCTCGCATATCCGAAATGCAGCACAAGAGAAATGCAGCATCAGTCCACACTTTGGCCTCTCCAAAAGTCAGGTTTGGAAAATCCTAAACGAACTAGGCGCTCTTCCTTACCGATCAACGGCTCAACTGGTTTCAGGGGACGGGGATGCCGAGTGACGCTATGCATGGTGCAATTTCGTCATAAATCAGATACAGGTCCAGCCAATTTTCTTGGCAGATATAGTGTGGGCGTGTGAGGCATGCTTTTCACGGAATGGCATGTACAATAGGCAAAACACCCATTACTGGACGCAAGAAAATACTATATATTTTACAGACGTTCGACATCAAATGCGGTATGCTATTAACGTTTGGTGTTGAATTTACAATAACAAGCTGATCGGCCCAATATTTTACAATGGCACGTTAACGGGTGCACGATATTTACAATTGCTACAGAACGTAATACCCGATTTTATGGAGAACCTGCCGTTGTTTAATCTTAGGAATGTATGGTTTCAACATATATGGTTTCTCCAGTGAAGCAGTACTTCGTCAAGGAATTCGGGAACCAAATAATTGGGTTTGGCGGTTTCGAAGAGTGGCCTCAAAGTTCGCCTGATCTGATTCAACTGGACTTTTCCTGTTGGGATACCTGAAACAGCAGGTGTATGCGACCCCTCCACAAACATTGCAGGACCTTAAACGACAGTTTACGGACGCTTGTGCCAACGTGTCACGCTCTATGCTCCAATGTGTGCAACGTGACATTCAAACGAGGATCCAAATGTGTATTGCAGCAGACGGTGAGAAGTTTGAACATCTCAAATAAAGGTATATTGTTAAAATTAGTTGTTTTTTTCTTTCTCAGATCCTTTTGTCACGTCACAGTGTAGGAAATCCCAAAAAACAAATGCGCGTTTTAACCGTTGTAGTCTTCTCATTAATGTCCACAAGGTATCTTTTCGTACTAAATCAATGATTTTCTACAATATTGTAAATCACTTTTGTTTCATATCTCGTTCCGTTTTCGAGATAGGAATGCTAACTCCACAGTTTTCCACCACGTGGCGCGGTAGGTGGTAATATTCAGTTGCGGATGGCTACTTTACTATACCTAAACACCACTTTTATGAATATGGCAGCAGCCGTTCCGAAGTTAAGAGGGTGGGAAGGGACTTTAGTGGGCATACTGTATATCAGTACTTTATTTATAAACCCATTATTAGTTCCTGTTGATGATTAACCTGTAGAAGTGAGATACGGGAATTAGAAGAGCCATAAACAATTTCTGCAAGTTAATGACTTATACGTAAAGCCAAAGAAATTGTGTTGCAAGCAGAAGTTAAATAAAATTAACTACGCTATATATCAGCTAGTATTTCAGAAGACAGAGAATTAGGGACACGCGTTCAATTTCTATCATTAGTTTCTTTCCTGTCATAGACAGTCTTATAGAGTAAAAAATATATCGGCAGAGCGTCTTTATTCGGTGTCTCGGAAGACAATAATGTTCTCAGAACAAGCATTAGGGAATCTAGATTAACATCTGGTAAATAAATAAGCAGTACGTAATATATCCACATCTTTCACTGGTTTTAATTACTACAGAATCTAGGAATTGGAATGATATATTTGTCATATGTTAGTATCGTTTTTTATTCCTGTAAAAACTCTGAAACTTTTCTTTCTGCCTACGATTAAAACAACCAGTTTCTGATACACTAAAATAAATCTTCCTACCTGCAATATATTATTGTTTCGAAGCAGTTCACTTCAGTTTTGATTTTCAATTGCAATTTATTATAGTTTCGAACTGTAAAAATGCCGAAATACAATTTTAACTACACTTTTGATGAATTTATAAATCCAAACTCCCGATAATGGTACAGTTTTGTACATTTTACTGCAAACCATTAACTAAAGAATGTTATGTTTATTCATTTATATTTTCAATAATAAAGAATATATTTTCGTGAGTGTTATTTTTAATAATTACACGACCGAATAGAACCATACCCATATTTCTTCACCAGAATGTATTTTTCTGACGACAAACCAAGTTTAACACTAAGAAATGGTAAGTCAAAGCTTAAAAGGGCAAAGAAATTGTATTTATCATAAGAATATACTTTTGCGGTTTGTGTATAAAGAAAATTAGTTATCCTTAAACTTAAACATAAAATTAATATAACCTTCGATTTTAGTGAAATTTTATTCCCTTTTAATCTTTTACGACAATATATTTTTCAATACTATAAAGAAACTATAAATTTTCGTAGTTCAAAAAACTTAAAATTACTTACACAAAGAAAATTAATTATCCTTAAAAATAAAATTAATATAACCTTGGATTTTAGTGAAATTTTATTCCTTTTTTATCTTTTACAACGATATAATTTTCAGTATTATAAACAAACTATAAATTTTCGATAGTTCAAAAGACTTAAAATTACTTGCACACAGACAATTAATTATCCTTAAACTTAAACATAAAATTAATATAACCTTGGAATTTACTAGAAATTTCATTCCCTTTTAATCTTTTAGAACGATATATTTTTCAATACTATAAATTAACTATAAATTTTCGATTGTTCAAAAGACTTAAAATACTTACACACACGCACCATAAATACACTCATACGCATCCATACACATACACGCACCACACACACACACACACACACACATATATATATATGTGTGTGTGTGTACCATTTGTCAGTATTAAATGGCATTATTTACAATTACTCTATGAATACTTATGTGACAAATATGTTCCCCCTGATATTCTAAATGTAAGCAATGCAATGGATTCTGCCAAATAAGTTGATTATACTAAATGTATCTTACTCCATTCACCGAAAATTCATTTCACTAAATGGAGGAACGTTTCGGTTTTATAACCTTTGTATATTATTGATCAAATTTAGCCAGCTCACAATGCTTCGGATTCAATTAAATTCGAGTATTTCCTTTCAAACAACAAGTGCAATTTTATCGAGGCAATGCGCCTATTGATTGGCCTGTTATCGCGTACCACTCCTTTTCATGAAATTCCGAACCCATCCGAAATATATTGACAATAGATACCGGAACAAGCGTTTCGCACATAAGAGCTGGGTTCGCTTACTGTTAAGAATTCAGTGCTTCTATTGCATCAATCATCGGAATAATTAGGAGGCAAATGAACACAGGGTGAGTTTTATTACATGAGTGCATTACCATTTGAATTCTTGTTCTCGAAATCGTATTCTAATGAAGTTAGTTGCTTGAATATAGCTTTACGTGGTATATAAGATTTTGATTTGCAAAATGTGAGAAAATATAATTTTTTTTTTCCATGAGTCGGCGTATTTTCTTTTAGGATCAGAGACTTCACTCTCTTGATATTTACTTGCGTTCGAACAGTCTTAGGATGAGGTTTAGTGGTTATGTTTTCATTTTTACTGTCAGTTAGACGTTATTTCCCTTTCAAATTTAATATATTATAAATACCAATTTTTGAAATGCCATAACCGACATTTTTACGCCGCTTTATAATTTGTTGATACGAATATTTCTCCTCGGAAAGTGCAGTTCGTAACCTTTGAGCCATCTATCAATTTTAGGAGCCATTTTCAAAGTAAATCTTTTATTTTACATTCCAATTAAAGCATAACAATAGCAGACGATTATTCTGGAGTTGCCAAATATTTATCTGAAAGTGCAAACGCCAAAAACAAATTGCAAAATTGTTTCCATAAAGTGCAAAAGACCTTCCGTACATCTAAATACACCGTTGAAATATCTATGTTCTCTTTGTTAAGCTTAGATTCGGGGTTTATTGATGGACCTCCCTCCTCGTGGTCCAACCCGGGCAACGTTAATATAAAGGCAAAAGGGTGTATGAAATCAGCAGTATTTTCGATTTCGTATCCTGTCCTGCTATAACTCTGGGCGTTGCCTCCACGGGTGTTATAGGGAGGCTAGTAATCCGTTGAAATTTTTATCTTAATTGTATTTTTCTTGTTTATCTGCTCCCTATACTTTGTTCTCCATTTTCAGTTTTGTCTATTTAGTTTTATACTCCGTATACCTCAAGGATTTTGTCCACATGTTTTCTGCATTAGAAATCTCTCTATTCTAAAAAAAAGTAACTCCCGCTGCCTCTGTCAAAAGCTTGTCACGCTATCTCCTGCGATACCGCTGGGGGTATGGGGTTGAGAGCGATACCAATGGATGCAGAAAACGGGGGGACCAAAGTAAGACATGTCTCATCTTCGTCGGACTTTTTCATTTTATGTTTTGTGGAAAAATATTGACTCTTCATCTTCAAATTACGATAACTCGCCAAAAAATGAACGTAGAATTTTGATCTTTTTACAGTCTAAGACTACTCTTTCAAACTAGACCTCATTTCTTTATAAATATTTTAAAACAGACTAATATTTCCATCAAAAAATGAAACACAGTTTTTTTAAGAAATATTGACTTTTTCTTCTTCAGATTATGATAACTCGCCAAAAAATGATCGTAGAATTTTGCAGGAAAAAATCTTTATTTTTTCCTGCTTTTGAAGTAAATTCGAAATGATGCTAAAATTTTAACGAAATTTAGAGACTGTAATACGTAAACATGATTTTCATTGTGAACAAATCTAATGTAGTGTGATCTCCCTTCAGGGCTCAAAACTTTTCAAGACATTATTTATTTTTTAAACAATAATCACGATTTTATATACCGTATTCAATATTTGCGATGAAATGTATTGGAATCCAATAATTGCGTGTTTGGCAGTATTTTATTAGGTTTAAAAATTAATCTTCACAGAATTTTTTCTACTGGAGGAGAGAAGAATTGAAATCTTATGATGAAATCAAGTATTTTGTTATACATTCAATTCCTTTTTAAGGTACATGATAAACTTTCCCATCCAACTACAAAAATACAAATCGGAAGTGTTTTCGAAATGTTAAGAATTTTATGATTTATTCATAAAATATTTGTAAAAAAATTAACTGTAAAAATTTAGAAGAGCTACAGATTCTTTCAAACAATAAAAATAACCATAAATGCTGCATTTTCAAATCACATTGTTTATACAGCTTTTCGGTTTATTCGCAGTTTTGTATTATTTTATTCAAATATAGCGTTGCCATTGTTTCTTTCAATCTTATTTCCATGCGGCACTAAAGGCGGAATTAGTTGTTATCAAGGTGCTTCAGTATCCATACTAAGAAATGGTAAAGCATTTTTTTATAGTTATAATGTTTTAGTTTTAATGGTTTCCGATCTTTTTATTCATAAATTGAAATATGCTTATGTTTGAATTATGTTATTTGTATAAGATTGTAGAAGTTTAGATTATGAGTCGCACCTTTAAAATATTTTTATTCATCCCGGAATCAATTTTATATAGCGTATGAAATGATTGATGTTGATTTCCGGGAATTTATTTCAAATAAAAAATACTTTAAAAAAGCACTGTCTGATTATAGATCTATTTTTAAATGCAAGTCACAATATTAAATATTAATCAGTTTGAATACGTGATTAGAAAAGTACTAGAAAAGAACTGGGAAGTCAACTACGTTCATGTTACCAAGAAATTTCCGAAATATATTTTACTAATGAGACTACCAGGAAAAAATTTATTTGACAGTTGTCAACAGTAAAGGCTGTTTTCTTATGGATAGGACTATTTCCTTTCGGTCATATATATATATATATATATATATATATATATATATATATATATATATACACTCACTTCCAAAATTTAAACACAGAGAGGAAAATGTTAATTTCCGTAAGCCAATTTGAATTAAAGAAGCTGAAATTTGATGCAAAGGTAGAAGGAAGTATGCAAATATGTTAGGTAACAGCCAATCACGGGTTCGCGTCGAGAAATATGCAAAACAGGCAGTCGTATAAGAAGCCGGCATTGTGCCTATCTTTTAATTCATAAATTGAAATATGCTTATGTTTGAATTATGTTATTTGTATAAGATTGTAGAAGTTTAGATTATGAGTCGCACCTTTAAAATGTTTTTATTCATCCCGGAATCAATTTTATATAGCGTATGAAATTATTGATGTTGATTGCCGGGAATTTATTTCAAATAAAAAATACTTTAAAAAAGCACTGTCTAATTATAGATCTCTTTTTAAATGCAAGTCACAATATTAAATATTAATCCGTTTGAATACGTGATTAGAAAAGTACTAGAAAAGAACTGGGAAGTCAACTACTTTCATTTTACCAAGAAATTTCTGAAATACATTTTACTAATGAGACTACCAGGAGAAAATTTATTTGACAGTTGTCAACAGTAAAGGCTGTTTTCTTATGGCTAGGACTATTTCCTTTCGGTCATATATATATATATATATATATATATATATATATATATATATATATATATATATATACACTCACTTCCAAAATTTAAGCACAGAAAGGAAAATGTTAATTTCCGTAAGCCAATTTGAATTAAAGAAGCTGAAATTTGATGCAAAGGTAGAAGGAACTATGCAAATATGTTAGGTAACAGCCAATCACGGTTTCGCGTCGAAAATATGCAAAACAGACAGTCGTATAAGAAGCCGGCATTGTGATGGGTTAAAGGAGTTGCATGTAACTGCTGATGAAAAGTGTTTAGAACATTCATACGATTTGTTTTCAAGCTAGACGTGTTTCTATGGCTTCCAGAAGACGAATGGAACATTCTGAGAGCTGACGAGCTGTCGGACGTATTGAAGCAGGACAGTCTATCACAGATGTTGCTCTTTTCTTCTGCGTTCACCATTGCGTCATTTCACGATTATGGAAACCATTCAAAACCAGCCAAATAGTTGTCCGAAGACTTGTAGCCGGTCGTCCAAGTGTTACGACCCCCTCAGAAGATCGATATATTGCTGTTGTAGCCAAGCGGAATCGAAGATCGACCTCCACACGTGTGACATCTATGGTTGCAGCGGCTATTGGTAAGACGATATGTGCCACTACTGTTCGTCGAAGGCTACACATGAATGGTCTGTACGTCTGGGTACAGCGAGTTTGTGTTCCTTTATCCATCCAATCCAGAGGGGCACAATTAAAGTGGTGCCTGCAGCATGTGAATTGGACTGTGTCTGATTGGGGTAATGTTATGTTCCCGGATGAGTCCAGATTTGCCCTACAACCCGATGATAAGCATGTAATGGTCTGGAGGGAACAAGGCACACGCAATCGGAACCGAGAACATCACCGAACAACACGCATTCCTCGGTGGAAGCATCATAGTCTGGGCAGGGATTTCATTGGGATATCGCACCGACCTGCACATCTACAGGCGAGGTTCTGTGACGGCTGTACGGTATCGAGATGAAGTCCTAGATCTCACTGTGAAACCTTACGCAGCAGCAGTTAGTCCTTCTTTCGTTTTAATGGACAATAATGCCCATCCCCATAGAGCTCCTATCGTTGACGACTTTCTGGAGAGTGAGGGGATTGCGCGTAAGGAGTGGCCGGCTTACTCGCAGGACCTTAATCCAATTGAAAATCTTTGGGATGACCTCGGCCGTGCTGTATGTAGACGTTTTCCACCTCCAGCCACTCTCCAATTGAGATTTAGAAACTGCTCTACAGGAAGAATGGTGATTACTGGACTCTGCGGTAGTTGATCACCTCGTAACAAGCATGATCACATGCTGTACTCTTTGTCTGAAGGTGAGGAGTACTCACATACCCTATTAATGTCGGTTTTTGTTGTTTGTTTTGCATTTAAACATCATTTTGTTAATGACGCAAATATGACGTCATCTTATAATTTATGAAAATTCAATATTTCTTTTATCTCTGTATGGAATACTTTGTTTTGTTTCATGAATAAACATAGACAAACTTACTTGAAGCATTTAATGTCAATCAAAGCAGTACTTGTCCATTTTTTCGTATTTTACCGCTCCGTGCTTAACTTTTGGAAGTGAGTGTATATATATATATATATATATATATATATATATATATATATATATATGTGTGTGTGTGTGTGTGTATGTATGTATAACAAATACGACGATCAATGTATACAATTGATGTAAAAGGAAAACAGAAAAATATATTTATAAAAAGATCGTAAGAGATATTTTTATAGACAAAATAATATAGAAGAAAATATTCAAATTAATACTAATAGGACATACTAAAGAATATAGTACAGTTAATATTGAACAGTTTGAGGAACATATCTTTCACTGTATTTTAATATTTTTTTGGATAACTAGGGGCTTTGTCCCTAGGTTCGCTATGCTCACTCCTCTGTTATGGCTAATAGCGAGATACATAGAGGGGATTCTCGGGCATTGTATCAGCCATTTACTGTTGTTTGTCGCCCTTATGCGAAGGGGAATCACTATTGAATCACTGTTTCAGCTTTAAAATTCAATTAAAAATCGAAATTTTAAGATAGAGACTTGAAATGAGGTTTATATGAATGAGAAAGCTTTCATCTTCCAGATGATGTAAATATTTTTTTGTAAGATAAAAACTCGAGGAGCATCGATATTACATCCACATATGTGACGTTATTTCTCGAAGAAGTGAGTTTAATATTTTGATGAAAATATCAGTCTGTTTTAAATTATTTTTAAACAAATGAGGTCTTGTTTGAAGGAGAAATGTCTGTAGTCTTAGATTGTAAAAAGATCAAAATTCTACGATTCATATTTGGCGAGTTATCGTTATCTGAACATGAAAAAGTCAATATTTTCCCACAAAACATAAAATAAAAAAATAACTGAAAGTTCGACAAAGATGAGACATGTCTTACTTTCTTCCCCGCATTTTTCTGCATCTGTTGGTATCGGTCTCGACCCCATACCCCCAGCGGTTTCGGAGAAGATAGCGTGACAAGATTTTGACAGCGGCGGTGCCAGTTACTTTTTTTTAGAATAGAGAGATGTCCAATCGTCTGCCGCATTAGCAAGAGAAAAAATATTGTCTATTTCATTGTTATGGATGTGACGATAAATTTATTTAAAGTACCAGAAAAAGAAATCACGTGACGAGCATTTAATGAATTAAATTCTAAACTTTAATCTTTAAAAATTCACAAAAAATCAGAAAATGGAGGAAAAGATTCGAAAAAGAATTCATTTTAAAATAATTTTTATGATCTTTCTCGTGATATAAACTTCATAACCCTCAAATTATTATTTTACATGCAAAATTTAAAAAAAGTTATTAAACAGCTTAAAAATTTAATTTGAAAAAATCTAAGAATAATATTTCAAAAATCTTTCTTAGTGCACACCTACACTATAAGAAGAATCGCCATGCAAAATTTCATCCCATTAGGTCCAGCGGTTTGGTCTGAGAGTCAGTCAGTTACGGAACTGTTATATATATATGTGTGTGTGTGTGTGTGTGTGTGCTCCTGTGTCACGATTTAAATAAATCTTAATTGGGAACAAGTAATTAACAAAAAAAAGTAGATGGAAGCGGCAGTCAAATCACTTTAATTGGTTATATAATATTTACACGTTCTCGCATGACTCCCGGCGTAAAATCCTACTCTTTGGGGTTACAAAACTAAAATCAGAACATGAATTGACGCGGTGCCTGAAACGTGCGCTGCGGGGTGAGAAGCATGAATCTACAGAAGGAGCGTAAGCTTCAATGGGGAATTCCTCGAAAAATGGATGGTCTGTAACTTCATAGCGATTATGGTCTGTAACTTCATAGTGAGAAGTTTCAGAAATTGCTGGAGTTTTAGAAACCGCCATTGTGTCCTGAGATTTGCTTTAGAGTTGAAGACAATAAATGAGCTAGTGTGAAAGGAATATAGTTTTCTTCCAGTTTTCAGCCACGACTGCCTAGAAAAGGTAAATTTATATAGACAGTAACAGGCGCTTCATATACATAAATATATTGCAACACGTTAAGTGTTTTTTTACATGGCGTGAGCTCAATCTGATTATGCATTCATATAATCTGAAATAGGAAATCCTGTGTTAAGGAAACAAGAGAAGCGATCGTTTTTGCGCAGTTCCTGAATGAAATCGTTTATTAATTCAAGTAAATTCTAATGACGAAGCACTAAAATTTACTTTTTTTGTTCCGCCTGAATACACAATTCGCACGAAATGAAACGTATCAGGAAGAAAGTCTTCTAACATTTAATCGTGTATACGTTACATGGAAAATAAAACAGAAAAATACACAAGAATATTAGAAACATCTGGTATCATTCGCAGAAACTAATTTCTCATTGAAAAAAAAAAGGAAAAGCGAGTTCCTTATGCTTTCAGGAAAAATTCCCAGACAGTACTCAATTTTTCTCAGACACGTGTCAGAAACATTGTTTGAAGCTTGAAGTTAGTGAACCGAATCTCTATGATGTTGATAGAGTAAAATGCATTTTTGTATTTTTCTTTAATTTTTTTTCCAGGGGTAATTCTTCTTACTTAAAATGAAATCTTTCAAATAAAGGAAATTTTTTGAATAAATAGAAATGAGTATGTTTTCGTGTGTTGAATGGAGAGGATGTTTTCTTTAAAAAAGATAACAGTCGTTTTAAATATGCTTCTTCAGATAAATGCTATGAAAAGCTTTTTAAGTATGATATTTTTCCTGCACGTTCAACGAGGGGGATGAATGAACTATTTAAGAGAACAATGTTAAAATATTTTACGGGGAATTGGGAAGTTTGACATACGAAAGAAAAATAAAAGTTCCACATATTTCGATATATTTTTTATCGAATTTTGCAATCTATTTATAGGAATCCCTTTGAGTCGAAATTTCCTGTGAGTGTTTATCAAAATTTCACGGCCTTTAATAGTAAGGACAGTTTATTTCATGTATTTGAGATATATACTTGAAAGAAAGTGTGAAATAGCTTGAAAAATTAAAGCACGAGTAGGTAGTGTGTTTAGAATACGTGTGTTATAATTAGGAATAAGTTTTTCTTTTTAAAACGCGGCAAGCATATAATATTTCCACTTTCTCCCACTTTACTGCGAAATTCGTTAGTTTGTTGTAATGGGAGCACCGTATAGGTGAACCAGCATAGCCCCTTGATGCTACCTAAATTTACACCTAACACCCCCAGGGGCGACATCTGGTGAACTCTTCCTTCCCCCTGCATAACACATGGAGAGATATTCCGGCCTATGGATTTAAAGCGCATAAACCCGGCGTAGACACGAAATCTTTCAATGTCGCTTGTCTGAATTTGCACTGATCTCCCTAAGGGCCGAATTCCAACATGCAAACCACTTGGAGCCCACATGAGCCCTATTGGGGTTCAGTTAGAATTGAATCATGAAAGTTTCGGACTGAAGTGGAGTTTTTCTTATATATTTTTTACTAAGAACATTTTGTGATGATATTTTTTTAAATGTGTCTATATATGGTATATGGCCTTCCATTACATAAATACAGATGTACTGGAAGGATGGGGCGTTTGGACAGTACAGCATAAATATGTTGTATGTTATTAATTAACCTGTATATACAGTGTTTTTAATGATAAAGCTGAATAGATTCTGCTTTTTAATTTTAAAGTTCAATAGTATTTTTTAAACCAAAATAAAATGCGTATTATATTTAAAGCTTTGCATATTGGGCCCCTGAAGTTAAAAAATCGTTTTTTTTCCTCCAGCACAACTTCTAAAATAGCAACGAACCGGAGAATAACCGAATCTTCGAAGAGAATCTGTAAATTATAAGTGCTGTTACAGGCTGTTTATTCATATTGCAGAAAATGTGTTGAATATTCCAGCTAGCTTGAGAGGGAAATGCAATGTGAGTGAGTCGAAGTTAACAAGTATTTAACGAAATGAGCAATAAACGGCCATCAAAGAGCACTTCCTTCCCGACATTGATTAAACACGGCCATTTGTTAGGATTGCAA
This sequence comes from Dolomedes plantarius, assembly GCA_907164885.2. Classification (NCBI taxonomy): domain Eukaryota; kingdom Metazoa; phylum Arthropoda; class Arachnida; order Araneae; family Dolomedidae; genus Dolomedes; species Dolomedes plantarius. The sequence continues at coordinate 46,091,865 of OU015493.1, read as the reverse complement.
CTATTCCAAAGTAATCATCCAAATCTATGAGGATAAGCAGGATATTCCGTTGCATGGATACCAGGAAATACATATTTTAATCATTGAGTATTTTGAAGTATACACCAGGGGTGGCCAACAAGTGGATCGCGATCGACCGGTCGATCTTCGACATGATTTTGGTCGATCGCGAGCCATAATTTTTGAAAAATTATAGATTATAATAGTTATATAGAGATGCTCATTTTTATGGAAATAGCAACTAGTCGATCGCCGAATAAACAATTCATGAAAAAGTCGATCGTTGACTTAAAAAATTTGGCCAACCCTGGTATACACAATAGATCCGAACACTCAGTAGTGTTTTTAAGGTATCCCTACTCCTGATTTTAAGAAATATTTAAAACGTTTGGCCTTTCATCCCTTTTTTATAATGAAATTTAAGTTAAAACATGAAAGAATGTATAAAAAAATTTAGCTGTTACATTAAAATAATTTTTTCAAGGGGAAAACTGAAAAAAAATGGATATATATTTGGCATTTCTGCAAAACATGATAACTCAAAAATAAATATATTTTCACTATGTGTCCGGTGCGAAACTTTCGCATGCGATCTCTTTTTTTTTTCGACATTCACATCTATTTTTTTATTTAAGACCTTTATTTTGATTTTCCATTAATTATAAGACAGATTAGCTTTCCCTTGATATCTTGGTAGAATTTTGTCATATACAATTCATTTGTGCACATAGAATTGAATCAATAAAATTAAACTCTTAAAAGGCATACCAAAGGAAAATATGACTCATAAAATGTTCTTCAGGGGGAATTCGTCAGAAGTGGAGATCTTTAAAATGGTACCTCATTTATCTATTTTGGTTAAGTTTGAAGGGAGAAAAAGACATGTCATAAATAAATCACCTTCTAGAAATAATATATATAGATTTTATAAATTGGAGAATTGGGAAAATTACTTTCTCTTGAGTATAGAGTATTCTCAAGATAATATTCTGTTTATCTCAGAAGCTGTACAGTTTAAGTACAGAAAAATTGCATAAAATTCATTCAAATTTGAAATTCTTACAAATGTAGACAAACAAAAAAAAACTAATGAATTTATAATAGTGAACGCACTCTATTCCCTTTATGAACATTTGAAGAGCAATACTTCAAAATTGTAAGGAATTTCATGCATACTTTTTACTGTAGGATGTTTTGCATCAAGAAAAATGATGGAAATATTGATTTTTTGAAAAAAAGCTACTTCCAATTATAAAATTCTTTGACAGCTGCTGTTAAATTTGCTGTTACTCGGTTTTTGGGATTTGATATTATTGCATAAATGGAATATCGATCTTTTAATCGAAAAAGCCGTTTCAAAATGTACGGACACCTTAAGGTATAAACATCAACCAGGGAATTTACTTAATGTACGCTCGTATCGAATCCCGGCTCGCGCCTTTAAATACCTCCACGTCTAGGCCTTATATGGACATGTTAAATCCGTAGACCAGAAAATCCTTATATGAAGGTCCGTGAGGGTGGGAAAAAGGAAGATTCCCCCCAAATGTCGCCCATGGAGGTTGATCGGTCAAAACTCGAAGGTGGAAACTAGCTAAGATGGGCGCCAACACTTCTGGTGGTATTTGAAGCCGGAGCCGCCTGTAGCCTATATGGACTTGGTCTGGAACTTCCAGCCAGAGGGCATAAGAAACAACAACAATAGCAACAACTTAACCCTTTCAGGAACACATACCTCTAACGTTTACACAGTGCAGATTTTTCTACGATTTTTTAACCTTTAGAATCTTAAAAAAATTTCCAATTAAAGGTTGCAAAATGTTTTTACTTCTTTAAACTGATAACAGATGGCAGTACTAGTCATTTTCTGCTCATTTTAACTAGAATACATGGAATGCAAGTGAAAAAAATACTATATTTTGATGTTTTCACTGTGAAAACGGCGCCCCTCAAAAGGTTAATGTACTTATTTTATGTACCACTAGTGCTATTCATCTCGAGCTATGTGTTGGAAAAATGTAAAAAAATAAATATTATATATAGCAGGGGTAGGCAAATTGAGCATCGAGAGTTTCATTTTCAAGTAAGTTATGCAGAATGTCTCATAAATCATTATCTAAATATATTTTTTTAATTTCTTATTTCTTATTGTTCTTATTTAACTGAAGTTCTACGAACTGCTACAACTCACTCTATGCCTTATTTGAATTATTTGGCAAAATAATTGAGGGAAAAATAATTTCTAAATCTATTGAAACTATTTTAAAATTTAAAAGTATTAATTATTATAACAATCGCAGAATATATTTAATAAAGTCGACAGGAGAAATAATGCATAAAATTACTCTCATACTAGATATAACGTTTTTCCATTTTTGGCTCATCTAAATATGTAGACATTCCCAAATGGCTCTCAAAACTGTTTTTTTCTCTTGGACACCCCTATTAAATAGTAAAATAATTATAGTGAGGAAATAATTGTAAAATAAATTACATTAGTTTTTATTATAAGACACTGTTTATTTATTTCCAAAGCTGGATAGGAAGTATATATTTCTCAAATGAGGCATTAGAATGCATTTCGTAAAATTTGGTTATTCCATAAAATTGAATATGTGTCTTCTATAGAAATGTATATTACGTTTTTCCATTTGATGAAAAAAAATAAATGGTATAAATATTGTTAGTACATTGAAATAATTGCATCAATTGAGTTAAATTCAAAATTGTGACATATTAATTTTTGAAAGCTCTAAAATATTTTTTTGCGTAACTATTATAACCGTATAGTTGATCTCTCGGCAGGAAAATTTGTTTAAAGTATACAAAGTTACTTCCCAGTCTTAATTATCTGTATAACGTATTTAAGCAATAAAAATTTATAATTTAGAAAAAGCAGTAATGTCAAGATAAATGCAGTTGAAAATATAATAAGAAAGATATAAAAAAAATGCTGTATGGGAGACCCAATTACTTCCTATATTGATAATAGTTTGTCCTTAATGGTTTATATAGATTATTTATAATACTACTGGCCTAAACCCATGATATGTTTTGCGATATTACGCAGAAAAATATTAAATGAAAAATAAAAAATAATTAGAATGAGGGACGATGTTAATAGGTTCCAGAACCATTTCCAAAAAAATCCCTAGAAAAATTTTCTGGAATCTACAGAAAATGATTATTTGGATTTTAGAGGGATATATATCTGGAATTTGCTTCCTTTTTGAGCACAAAGATAGTGAACGTGACAGCTGGGTTATATAAAAACAAGATTTTATTTACTTTAAAATTATTACACTTTCTCAAGTTAATTGTCCTATGCAATATTCTGGACACATAAGATTTGTCACGATCGCAAATTATCATTATAAAGTACCAATTTTTCAGCATTAAATACTTTTAAGGCTTACACTCATATGCAATTTCAGGGTTTGACGTAAATATTTACAATTGCGAAATATTAAAGTATCAAGGCATAAAATTAGGCATTTTGCACCTCAGAAACTTTAAAAAATTAAGACAAAAAATTTAAAAATTAAAAACTTATTACTTAACATTGTTTAGTATCCAATTCTAGAAAATTTTGTCTCCAATTCTAGTCTTGTCTCCAATTCTAGAAAATTTTGCGTTGGATATTTTCAAATGGTGTTGTCAGACTCTCGTCTCCCATTCTTAAGTGGAATTGATGAACGCGAGTAATAGCGTCTTCAATGAGCCCAAATGAAACGCAAACAGGTGTCGAACGATATACACCTTTGGAGAGGTGCGACAATAGGTAAAAGTACGGAATCATTTAGAATGATTTGTGAAACCCATTAGCAGCACGCTTTTCCATTGGAAAAGTCGGCAGGAAAGAAAATTCATCATAGGTGGTCTGCAGAGGGAGGAACCGAAAAAGGTCGGGGATACGAGATGGTCCGAGATGGTTTGAGAAAGCGCTGAGAAGAATGCATAAATAAAGTCGGTGTTGCGAATGGAGGGGAGAATAGACTTGGACGGTTGAAAGGTCGCCACGCGTACGGAGGGAGAGAGAGGGTCTGGTACGGACTTTGAATAATGAGCCCTGCTCTCATGAGTGTATTTTACGTTCGTCGAAACGAACCTTTGTAAATGATTTATTTAACCAAGATTTTAATGTGTCAATAAACCAGATGAAAATAAGAGTTGGTTCTACAGTTATGATTACTTCTACAAGATAATGATTTGTCGGATCACGACTATAAAGGTTAACAGGTGTGTCAGGTATTGAATCAAAATCAACCCCCCTGGTTTAAATAAATCGCCGTTTGAGTCAGAAGAAGTGCCTTATGCAAATGAGCGGCGCTTTTGTACTAGACGGGAATCCCCGTGGGTAGCGTACATGATTAAAAGCGATAGGTTAAACACTATGAGGCGAGGTCGGACGGAGGTTAGCGGTGAACCAAAAACAATTGTAGTGAAGATCGATTTGCCGTACAGCAGCAGGACATTACATATCAAGCTTACCAAATGCGTTTTGAAGTTAGCTATTGTTCTAACGACCTGGGCATAAAGTAAAGAGAGAAAAATTAGTGTGGTGTATGTACAGGCAGTGGCGTGGCTGAATTCTGGTATGGTTTCCATAATATAACTACCGGGATTAACACACGCAATAAATAATTCCCGGTTGCCTGCTAGCAATTGAGTACGGTATTTATGTAGTCTAATTGTGTTGTTATAAATAGTTTAGTGTAGAAAACCTTGTCGGATCTAGTTAATGGTGAGTTCATTGTTTAGTATATACATTACCTTAAGGGTAAAGTAAACAGTGAACTTTATAGGTGGAACTCAAAAATACTTCAAAATTTAAGTAACATTTTAAGTAACACATTCATCTTTCAGATTATTCAACAAATCTGAAAACACTGAATCCACCCAGAGTACCTGGAAAGTAACGGTTCGAAATGCATTCATGTTCTGACGTTTCATCTATGAATTCATATGCGTCTACAAATGCGAATAAAGGGGCTTAGGTACATTTTGAAATTTCAACCATAATATTGTCAATTATGTAACGGTTCTTGTTTAATCAAGCAAACTCTAAATTAAATGGATGTAAGCAATTAATTAAGCCCTTACTGGTTTAAAACTTTTCTTTCCTGTTTTTATTTAGGTAACTTTTTGTTGTTTCCCGGAGTTAAGAAGCGAAACAAATTGCTTTCGGAAAAAACACTTAACGAGGCAAGAAGTGAGCTTTAAACTCGAAGCATTATACTAAATCAGGCAAATTGAAAGGCCTGATGTTGTTTCTTTGTAATTGGACGTCTTCTTTCAAATTCTTTTACAATGCAAAGTGTACTTTTACAAAGAAAAACAAAAAGATAAAGAGAAAAAACCCGTGCAGTCGGTAAATAAAGTCAAATTTGGAAATAAAAATAATTGCTTACAGATTCTGTCGTGGGAGAAGTTCCCTTGTTATAAGAATCAGCTATACGGAGAATTAAAAACATTTGTTTCCGGGAGAAAATTAATGACGTTCTAAGAATTTTATAAAACTGATAAAAAAACTTAATTTTCGCTTTGTTTTATTTTTTTCCCTCGTGATATAAAGGTAAGCTGTTTAATGAAGGTTAAAAGTTTTTTTTTTCTTTTTCCAAATTTGTTATTACCCAGTGCCGTTCTCTCCATGCTTTTTATCTGTTTAGGGATGAAAACACTAAGTAGATAAAACTATATGGTATATAAAAAGCAAAAATCTAATTCAAGGGCCAAAAGATCTATTATCTTCTATAGTGGAGGAACAACCCACCCGCGTAAATGTAATGATTGCAAAAAATAATCTGAATCCAGCTTTCTACCTATTTTATAGTGAATCGCCAAAGGATATTTAATCCCTATCTTAATTAGCTGATTTTGAGTATTTTGTTTTACTGATTTGGCTTATTCAACGGTACTTTGAATGTTAGATAAAATGATTAAAGTTCCTGCCTGGAGGATGATAATTATATTACACGATTAAATTAGAATTTTCAAGCTTGATCCTCCAAATCGTGATACAAACATTGTTTTTAACTTTTGGATACTATTTCCGCAAGGTAATTGTTTGCTTTCCTCTGTAGAATACAGTGAAACTTCTATAGCCGTCCACCTCACTAAACGGCCATATATTGTTCAGAACTGATTAAAGAATGTGATACGAAATATTGTTTATAACTTTTACATATTGTTTCCGCAGGTTAACGGTTTGCTTTCCACAGTAGAATACAGTGAAACTTCTATGGCCGGCCACCCCTCTAAACGGCCGTATATTATTCGGAACTGATTAAAGGATGTGATACGAAATACACTGTTTTTAACTTTTGCAAACCGTTTCCGCAAGGTAACGGTTTGCTTTCCACTGTAGACTACAGTGAAACTTCTATAGCCGGCTACCCCTCTAAACGGCCGTATATTATTCAGAACTGATTAAAGAATGTGATACGAAAAACATTTTTTTAAACTTTTGCGTATCGTTTCCGCAAGGTAACGGTTTGCTTTCCACAGTAGAATACAGTGAAACTTCTATGGCCGGCCACCCCTCTAAACGGCCGTATATTATTCGGAACTGATTAAAGGATGTGATACGAAATACACTGTTTTTAACTTTTGCAAACCGTTTCCGCAAGGTAACGGTTTGCTTTCCACAGTAGAATACAGTGAAACTTCTATGGCCGGCCACCCCTCTAAACGGCCGTATATTATTCGGAACTGATTAAAGAATGTGTTACGAAAAACATTTTTTAAAATTTTGCTTATCGATTCCGCAAGGTAACGGTTTGCTTTCCACTGTAGAATACAGTGAAACTTCTATAGCCCGCTACCCCTCTAAACGGCCGTATATTATTCGGAACTGATTAAAGAATGTGATATGAAATACATTGTTTTTAACTTTTGCGAAACGTTTCCGCCAGGTAACGGTTTGCTCTCCACTTTTGGATACATGAAACCTTTATAGCCAGCCACCCCTCTAAACAGCCCTATATTGTTCAGAACTGATAAAATAATGCTTAGATTCAATGTTATGGAAGAAACCTTTTTCGACGGCCACCCCTCAAAACTATCATTTTTTTTGGAACCATTTCTGGCCGTCATAGGGAAGTGACACTGTGTATACATAAGATGCACGTTATCGTCAATGACGACTACACTATTGTAATAAGGTGATAACCTGGAAGATCATAACCAATCATCGAATAAAAAGGTCTACATAGCCCAGAAATCAGCATATTAACTTTGATGTGATCCCAACTTAGCTTGGTGCTGTAATAAAAAAAAATTCAACAATTTTGTCGTATTGGAAAAACATGATCGTATATATATATATATATATATATATATATATATATATATATATATATATATATATATATATATATATATATATGTGAGTACTTAAGTTAAACTTCATATCTTGAATTTGACAAATAGGGTATTAAGAAAAAAACAAATTTTTATGGTAAAACGATATTTTTTTTATTTACAAAAAGTTTACCATTATCATATTTTCTTAATTGTATACTTGACAAAAAAATGAAAGCAGAAAGTAAGGTATTCGAAATTACATTCCTTAAATTGGGAAAGGTGCACGACCTTTTTATGTTTGGAACCAATGCTTTAAAATTACATATTATTAGAAATAAATTGATAACTTAAATATTAAATTTCGATAAGTACTTTGTAGTGACATTGTAATCAATTGTCTTCATTAACACAATCTATATTTTCTTGTTTTTTTGTAGTCCCATAAATAATTTTAACTGCTATAGTATTAATGGCATAACTCAATTTTAATAATACATCATGAAAAAGCCTTTAACTTTTTCCAAGAGAGATTAAGAGGCAAAAAGTTAGACCTGCAACTATATATTAAATAATAATGGCAATACTTTTGAAGGATAGTAATGCATCGTAATTATGCGAAACTCTCGAAATAGCTTAAAATATGCGTAAAATGTTAGAGAGAACAAACACAAATACCTTTTTTGAAGGTACAATGCAATCCGATGTCATTTCCCGTTCTATTTATCCAAACGGATTCGAACTTTCCAAAACTGCATAAAATATATCTCTAGCGGTTGCATACAAATAAATGTTTCATAACCTAACAAAACTGAGGCCTTAGGGATAAGTACATTATTTACAAACCGTTAACATATGAAATACAATTTACATTTGACTCGCGTGAGCGTTTAACTTAGAGAAGCATGAATACAAATATATATCTTATATACCGAGAGAACACAATGGCCCTCAAAGGGGTTTCACATCACTGTACAACATATCGTTGACTGAAAATCTCCCCCGCTTCACTCGTTGATTTCAAGTAAATAAATTCTGTACGTGGAATTTTTCCTCATTCTTTTTATTTCAACTCGCCGGAAAAATCTCTGTATGGAGATTCTTCCGGGACAGCTTTTTAAATCATTTCAGTCTTTGTGACCTAGCACTGAATAGCGCAACACTGTAGAACGTATTATGGACTTAAAAATATCCCTCGCTCCATTCACTGTGGGGCGCTTCTGTGTGAGGTCCATATATTATGTCAACGAGCAAGCACCGCAACTCCAAAATAGCCCTGGCAGTCATTTTCACTTTCATGCGCTATGCAAGATTCGCATTGACGACCTCGACGCTGATTGGAAGAAAACTAGATGATCGTAATCTCATGCGCGTTTAGTTTTTAATATTCCAATTGTTATCGCTACTAACTAGGGTTTTTGATCCGGGTTTCCCCGAACCCGAAAACCCGGGTTTTTCAAAGATTTTGCGAACCCGAAACCCGGGGAATTTTTAATTTGAATCCGGGGAATTAGTTATTTATCTAATATAGTAGAATACCAATTATATTCCATAATATGGCACCAAGACCAATCATATGATGAGTTTGGTAGCAAAATTTTTAAAAACAAAATATTTGATCTGGCAACAACCTCAATAAAACGATTATTCAACGTAAATGATAATGGGTCAGAGTCTGAACGAGAAGTAGCAGTTGAGGTGGGAGATAAAGATGGAATTGAATATGATTCTACGAGTATTGGTGCTTGTACTAAACAAATGTCCCTGTCTGATGAGCTTAGTATGTTTTTGCAGGAGAATGATAATAAGGAAAATCATAAAAAATCAAAATCTGGTTCAAATATCATAAGAAAAAATTGAGTTGTTTCGGGCAACAAAGAGCCGACTTCAAATACTAGATAAACTTTTCAGGTCTTTAACAACAACCAACTATCAACTTCGGTGGAAGCAGAACGAGCATTTTCTGTAATGGGTCTCTTTGCTAATAAACTCAGAAGCCGACTGAATGATGATACGTTGAGTGCAATGATGATTGTAAGGCAGTTTTATAAAAAATGAGATATTTGTACCACTTTTATTTATGTTATACATATATGTATATGTTTATTAACATTAAATTTATTTACTGTTATTTTTTATACTTGAAATTCTGAAATAAATTAAATGCTTCTAATAAATTATTTATTATTTTAGTTCTTTGCTATTGACCCCCTGGAACCAACCAAGTAAACCCGGGAAAAACCGGGTTTTAAATTTAAAAAACCAGTCAAACCCGAAACCCGGGTTTTAAAAAAGTTGCTCAAAATCGAAAACGCTACTACACACGCACCAAAGGTGATTTGCAGTAAATAAATTTTGTACGTGGTAAAGAGCCATAAACTTAAACTTGGCTCTGCCGCAACTAGCTGGCAAGAACTTATTATGGTGACTCTTATGGTTACTCACACACCAATCTCGACAGCAACGAAAGACAGACACATTTTTCCACCTGTCTCTGTGGCTGTCATAAAAGCGTTCACACCGCTAGGAGGCAATTTTTTTGCGCAAGCGCATAATCTTCTCTTTCTATTCTGATTGGCTGTCGAGCATGGCGGCAAAGACAAAAGTTGAAAATTTTTCCAACTTGAAACCGCAGAGATCTGAGACGGAGACGAACCGGGGAGTGAAATTTTGTGTGTAATACACGTGCGCAACAACGAAGATACATGATTTTCATCTGCGCGCCGTTGGTGTGGAGTAAGCACTAGTCGACTGCTGAGTAGATCGTTTTTGTCTCTGCTGCTTAGCCAAAAGGTTCAAAATCCTACCAACCTTCTGCAATCAATAGCTCGCATCGTGCGTTTCTTCCTTAATCTGTAAATTTTGTCAACAGTTTCTGCCAGCGTCTCTTAAGAAATCGCAAGGTTTATCCGAGTCACGTCCGATGTTACAAGATTACAAGGTATATCGATTGACAGCACACAGCAGCCTAGATGCTGTAGTAATTAGCGTCGTGACCCTCCGCTCAGAGTTGCTTGGGCTCAAATCCCTACTAAAACCTGGTCGTTGTCATGTTACCATTTCATAGGGAGCAATGTTGGCTCAACTAAATGGTTCTCGCATGATAAAGTAGCCATCAAGAATTCGCGATGTTGAAAGACAAAATATCGTCGACTCCCAACTTTGTTGGAGGAGAAAAAAGAATTACAGGATATATTACACAAAGAAATTTAGTTATAGGAAAGTGTCCGCAACGGGGAACTGGTTAGCAATTAACTTACTAATGTAATAGATTTTTTGCTCAATAATAATTGATCTTCTCACCAAGACCACATCATATTAAACCCTGAGCATGTATCGACAACATTTAGCAAATTTGCAATTAGTAATGTCTCTGAAAGTATACTGGCGAATAGTTACTCCTAGTGATAACACTTAGATGATTTAACTCTCCAAAGAATGAATGTTTCTCCCATGGAACAACATAGCAGAGTAAAAATGAAAACTACAGCGTTCTTCCAAATGCAAGATTCTCTCCTAGCAACGAGCAAGAAATCGTCTGTCTCCAAGCAACCTATTTCAGTATGTGACTAATTGGGGCAGCTGCTTTCGATGCGACTAGTAATAATTATTCTCGCGAAATGTGGAAAGAAATATTCACAATAATATTCTTTTCGAATTTCCCAACGATCTAATGAATAACCTCTTCCTTGACCACACAATATGGCAAGTTTAGCCAATCAGTTCATATTCGATGGTGTTTCAGTTGATGGCGTATAGACTTCAAGTTGAAATTATTTAAATATGCAAGAAATACGGTGAGTGTGATAATTTATATTAAACTCTAAAACAATATCCAAATTTTTTATGCTAATGATTTGACAAAAAATTAATATAAAATTATAGAATAACTGAATTTAAAGATTTTTAAAAAACTAACCTCGATGCAATACATTTTTTTAGAACTGCGTAAATTTAGTTGAAATATGAGTATTGCTTGCAAAGATGCAACTCTGATGCTTTTAGTCAATAACAAAGTTTATTTTGAGTATGAAGATTCATTACAAACATTTTTTTCCTTCTCTGCATGAAATTCAATCGAATAAGTTGATAAGCAAACCATAATTCTATATATAACTGCTAAAACTATTTTTCTTTATGAGAGATTCACAAAAAACCTTTTAACTGATTTCATTTGTAAGAGAATTATTATACACATTTAAAAGGTCTTAAATACAATATTGCCCTATTAATTAGTTGTTATAGCAAAATTCAAGTAATCTCAAGGACTTATTAAATAACAAATATCGCTATACAATTCAATCTATGATTTTTTTAAAATTTTAACCACATTTATATACCGTAAATTATTATTATCATAAAATCGAAAATAAATATACACTCATGGACAAAAAAATTAGCGCACCAAGAAAAAGTCGTCAAAATGAAACGAAAGTTTACATACATAATGACTACTTTGCTATAAGTAAATGATAAGAAAATCAAAGAAAAAGGATACTTTATTTCAGAGAAAAAGGCAAAAGAACGGAGGAGTTAATACTCTGTTGGACCCCCTCTAGCGCGAATGCAGGATGCGATACGATCGGGCATTGAGTCATACAAGTTCTGTATGATGTCTTGAGACATTTCGTTCCATATTTGCTGTAACCTTGCCTCTAGTTCGTTCAAACTGGTGATATGCCCAACTCGTCGCCCCAAATGATCCCAGATATGCTCGATTGGAGACAAATTTGGGGATCGGGCAGGCAAAGGAAGGGTAGTAACAGTGCGGAGACAGTCTTGTGACACCCTTGCCGTATGAGGCCGAGCATTGTCTTGAGCATTGTTTGTTGAAAAATGGCTCCTGGAAGCCGTTGCATGAGTGGCAACACATGTGGTTGCAGGATTTCATAAACACACCGCTGGGCTGTCATGGTGCCACGGAACAATACTAGGGGTTACCGTGTATTGTAGGCAATGGCACCCCATACCATCAAACCAACTGTAAGAGCGATGTGTCGCTGTACAGCAAAGGCAGGATTGAAGCGTTCACTACGTGCTCTCCACACACGAACACGATTGTCATCACTGCCGAGATTGAATCTGGATTCGTCGCTAAAGACGACCTTGTTCCATTCCGCTGCAGTCCAGTTTCCTCGTGCGCGGCAAAACTCCAAACGGAGGCGTCGATGGGTGGGCGTCAAGGGCAGCACACGTAATGGGCGCCGCGATACCAACTGTCCTTCAGCCAGGCGCCTTCGTATGGTTCGAGAAGACACAGAGGCCCCTAGTGAAGGTGCTACCTGTGCCTGGATGGCGGCCGATGAAGCAGTTGGCTGAACGCGTGCATTTCTTACGATGTGGCGGTCTTCTCGAAGACTGGTCTGTCGAAGGCGTCCTGAGCCTAGTCTTCGTGTACATGACATCTCTCGGGTCCACTGGTCCCAACACCTCCTCACAACACAATCAGAGCGGCCTAATTGACGAGCTACTCGCCTAGCTGACCACCCAGCTTCCATCATCCCGACAATTCTCCCTCTCTCAAACTGCGACAACTGCTTATATTGTCTTCGAACACGGCGTAATGGCATGTCTATCTCAGCTCTTCCTTTGTAAATGATTCAGCACACTCAAACAACCTTTGGTTACCTGTTTTATATTCCACAGAGTACGATGTTCAACGCCCTCTACCGGCTATACGTAATGCGCAATCACGCCGCATTTCTAATCATTTGCATATCTCCCCGACATGTACCTTCATTGCAAGTTTCGTTACGATCCCGCAATTATTTCTTTGTGCGCTAATTATTTTGTCCATGAGTGTATATTGTTAAATTACTTTTACTAATTAGATCAAAGCAACTGTGATTACCCCTTATATATAGATCAAAGAGAAAGAAATAATTCTAGTATCATGATAATAATTATAAAAAAAAATTAGGTAGTTTATTCTAACGAAATTACCGCTGGTTATTAACGTAGGATTACTTATTGTTGCTTACCCTTTTTTTAAAAAATGCTAGCGCGTGCCATATAGGGGAAGAAAAATTGTGTAATTCGAAATTAAAAATTCGCACGGAGCGGAGATCTTAATCTTTAAAATGTTACATCACTTATCGATTTTGGTTAAGTATGAAGGAAGAAAAAGGGAGAAAAAAATACCTTTCAGAAATAATATTCTTCCACTTTTGATTTATATCTCGCGACGACGGTTTTAACGTCTGAAATTTTGCTTTACCGCGGACCGTTATGGAGGAACGTAATCCTACTTAAAAAAAAAAAAAAACTTTAGTGCTAAATGCAACTCAATCAGGTAATGAGGATAATAATAGCCTACATATTTTCAGAGGGCTGTTTTAGAACATGAAAGTGGATCGCAAAGTCTTTTCACAATACGACGGTCTATCATAAACGACTGGAAAACTATTGCAGGGGATTTTCAGTCTGAGTACATGAAAATCGATCCCAGAGGTATACGTATTAGAAAGCAAAAATTAATGGCAACAATTCATAAGCGATACCCCGTAAGACTGTAGTATTCATAAAAAATAAGTAACATAGCAATAATTAATTCACTGTTAAATTTAAAATTAAGGAGTTAAAGTGTAAAACAAATAATTATTTAATTTACTTCAAAGAATGACTAATTTGGTATGCTTATAATTCAAAGTTTCTGCCTAACTACTTAACAGACTGAAATTAAAATTTAGAGCATGCCTGGACATGAAAATACTATAAAGTAATTTTTAGGTATTCGGTATATGAGAGAAACGACTGGATTGTACATTAAATCTTCCAATCCGCTATACAGCAGCTTATCTGGGACTAACAATATTTTTTTTCTCAAAAAAAAACAATAGACGCTAATATCATTACAGAAAGATAGTAAATCGAATACCATCAACTGTTTTGTATAACAACGTGAATTAGCAGGCCTTATGTATTTACGTAAACGTATGCAGGAACATAGAAAACATGAGTCTATCATATCCCATAGGTGTGAAATGATAACTCATTTATTTTTGTTTTCTCTCTTTCTTTTTTATTTTAACTCAAGCGATTTCCTTATCCAATCTACTCTAAAATCCTTTTTTTATGTTTTGATGTCAAAACTTCAGTATAATTTTTATAGTAATATTTTTATAGAGCAATTCTGATTCTCAATCCACTACTATATACACTGAATGCACATACTCAAGTGCCAAATGTACTACACCACTTTTCTCTTTTTCTGTTTCACATATTCTCGGCTCTCCTTATATCACAAACGACTGTCTGAGGGAACTTACATTTGAAAAAGGGTTTTAGCCCTTGAGTTGGATATACAGCAAATGGAACTATCCCACAATGGGAAGAATTTGCACACTTCTGCTTAATTATCATTAATCAGAAATCTTCTAGATTTTTTCCATTTGCAAGGATTAGTTTCTACCTGTATGGAGTATGCAGGTACGAAATTAATACTTGTCGCTTGCAGACAGGCTTTTCAAGTTCCCAAAGAAACTGAGAATCAGTTTGTTAGTTAAATATTTTGGCTTGTAATAAATTAATTGGATGGAGTTATGGAACAAGGAACTGACCCACAAAAGTTTAAAAATTGCGTTAAATAACTAGCAGGCGTGCGACACTCGTTTAGTTATTTGGAAGAAAAGGTTATAATTCTAGTCCAAATGTTATTATATTTATCAACTAGGGAGCCACCTATCAGAAACTGGAATTTTTAATTTAATGCTGTATTAAAACTCGTAACGGACTGTTTTCTTCTCCCATCCCATACACAAATAGACTCTTATTTCAGCATCGACGGAGGTCATGTGACCACGAGTCCAGAGTTCGTGTTCTGTGTTAATTCGTTACTTTGTATCAGCATGTAGAGTGATCTGTTATGTCCTGTAATTATATTTCCGTGTGTTTTAGTTTTAGCATTCTTAATAAGTGGACTATACTTTATTTTAATTAAAATAAAAACCTGAAATGATTTTTGAGAAGAATGTTAAAAACTCCATTTTCTTACTTTCAGTGTAGTGTGTGTTGGTTAGTCCTTGCATAACACACTATCCAATTTCGAAAGATAAACATTGTTTTTATGCTTTCATTACTATGGGCACGTTAATTTCGTAAACTGGAGAGAACTTCTGTGACTTCAGAGAGTGTTGGAGAGGATGCAAACCCCCCAAATGTCACCCCTGGGGCTAGTTGGACAAAGTTGAGGTTGCTTGGGGGGGTGTAATCATAGATGTGTCGCAATAAAATCAGAGTTGTGTTTAGCAACTGAGTATCTTCAGTCCCACTTCAAATGAATTTTAACTTCAACTATGTAGCATATTCAGGTAGTTTTGAAAAGGATTTCCCAACTGTAAAGTTCAGTTAGTATAAAAAAAAAATCTATTTATAACGAAGGTACCTAAATGTACTTATCGTAAAACGTCAGACAAGTAACACAAGTGAAAAAATGACAATTTTGAGGTTATGTCGTTCAAAAATATGTACGAAGTGCCTCATCGTTCACGAAAAGCGACACATCTCTATCTCGCAATTTGTCCACCTGAAGGCAGTAGTACCAGTTTTAATGTAATGCTAATTAGTATTCTTTAAGTTGATTTTTCTCAAATGCTGCATTTCTTAGTTGTGTAAAATTTCTTGCCCGGGTGCGATATGTTTTCTAATACTTTTTCACTATATTATTGTTTGATATTAAAAAAAAATGTCTTTGAAAGTAAACAGTAAAATTACAGGGGAAAAAATCTCTTGATTAGTTTTAGGGACACGAAGAAAAATTAAACTCTTCTATAAATTGAAACAACTAGCTTATAATGATTTTCGTTGATATGCAATTGGTAAAACCTGAATCGATGAAAGGCAATTACTTATTCTTTATTTCTCTCCATTTCAGGGCTGCTTTTTTCTGTCAACGAAGATCAAAGATCACAGAATGCAAATTCTTATTCGAAGACATCCAAAGAACCCGACCGAAGACTTCTGAGTTTGTTTTGTTTTCCTGTGAAGAAAGAAAGGAAAAATGTCGGCGGGAAACTAAATCATAAAGAATGGGAAAATCATCAAGAGATAAGCAAAAAAATGGGTAGCTGAAAACAATTAGAAATATTGATTCATCGCGTGTTGTCCTCAAAAAATGTCATTTTGCAAAGAAATTTTTATGATTGATATTCGCATTGGAAAACTGAAAATGTTTATAAAAAAGAAGAAAAAATTTCATTAAAGTTTTTATAAGTTCTTAATTTATATTCTTTACAAGTATTTTTTATTTTTCGTAAAAATTTAATTGTAATATTTGAAATGTACATTAGGTAAGAAAAAAAAAGTAAATGAAAATAGAAAAGTATCGAAATTTATGTAATGCGATTTATCGTGACTTGGACATAGAAAGTAATGAACTATTAATTTTTTTTATTAATTTGATCTCTAGGTAGATAACTTTAAAGATATCTTTAAAAAACATTCGTAGAAACAAAATCAAATATTTTCTGAAAATTTTAATTATTCAAGTTGTTTAAAATATTTTTGATCTAGCTTCTATTTTTCTGAAGTATTTTTGCCCAATTTGTATATTTTTTAAGTTTCTGTTTATCTCAAAATTCATAATTATTTCTTGATTTTTCGACAAAAGAAATCTCAGAATTTTCGACATTCCCGTTGCATGCTCTCTTAAAATAGACATTACTTTATATTTATGGATACTAAACCATATTCGTAAGCTTGTTAACCACCAGTCACATTTTTTTCAAATTTTCAGGAGCCTAAATTTCTGATACAAACAATATTATTTCAAACTTCTTTTACCAGTAAATACTGTCCTCTTCGACTCTGTAACGCCCCATTCCAAAACCCTAAAAAAAACTTCCTATTTGTGCAGGGGTACTCAAACTGCAACTCCTGGTTGCTTTATGTGCAGCTTGAAGCACACATTATCAGGCAGGTGCCTTTGAAAACACAATTTTGAAAATTGTTGCCTGGAAAATACAAAACTGTAAAAAATGTGCCACCAGATGCTCATGTTGTTCACATCAGCATTTCTTCGTAAATCATTCAACTTCAAAGTAACATACCAGAAGAATGTACAGTAAAATATCGTTTATCCGGACTAACTTGTACCATAGCAATCCGGATAATCTAAAATCCGGATACTTAGGGTAATATGAGTAATAAGCAAAACACAATCCTTCACTAAGCAGACTTGCCGTTTATAACGATAAAAACTATGTTTTGTAACAAAATTACATAGTATTGTTTACAAGGCATTAAAAAATATAAAAATAACTTTTTACACCATTTCTTGGCAAAGAATTGGTAAGTCTAGTACATAGTCAAGCTTTCTTAAATTCAACAAAAAGCATTTCATTACCATAATTTATTTAACAATCAGTTTATCCGGACTAACTTGTACCATAGCAATCCGGATAATCTAAAATCCGGATACTCAGGGTAATATGAGTAATAAGCAAAACACAATCCTTCACTAAGCAGACTTGCCGTTTATAACGATAAAAACTATGTTTTGTAACAAAATTACATAGTATTGTTTACAAGGCATTAAAAAATATAAAAATAACTTTTTACACCATTTCTTGGCAAAGAATTGGTAAGTCTAGTACATAGTCAAGCTTTCTTAAATTCAACAAAAAGCATTTCATTACCATAATTTATTTAACAATCTATGCAGGAACTATACATTGAAACGAACTAAAAAGCGAATATTTGACGTAATTGTAGCTATGTTCTTCATATTATAGTCAAAAATTATTATTTGATGTGATCATTAAATAAAAATAATGTCTGCAAATCTGATCCGGATTACAGGGAGATCCGGATCAATGAGGGCCGGATAAACGAGGTTTTACGGTATATAGAAATCGGCTTACTGATTCTGATCTTTATGACGTATTGAGAGTAGCGTGTATCAATGATAAACCTGATTTGTCTAAAATAGTGAAAAGTTTGTTTCAACATAAAAAAAAATTAAAATCTTTTTTTTTTTTAAATAAACGTTTGAATACATTATGTTTTGACTTTTAATTTTTAAATTATTATATTAGGAGGTATATTGTACTACGTTCCGGCCCTCGTAACGTAGCAAACATATGCATGTGGCCCGAGAAAATAAAAGGTTTAATATGACTGTACTACTATATTGATCATTGATTAGTTTCATGCAATTAACAGAGCTTGAAATTCACTGCCATATAAAAAACAAAATCGCAAAAAATATTTCCAGTTTTAAATCAATATTATTTCAGATAGCATTATAAGATTTATCATTGGCTGTTCTTAAACCTTCCTTCAAATTCTAAATGAATAACCACTGGACGTACCATCTGAGAAGAATGTACACATGCAAAGCTTCTTAGCTTCTTTATCTTGAACAATAGCATTTCTTTATATTTCTTCACAAGTACGATTCATTTACAATTTCTCACTCAGTGGAGTGGTAAACTGCTCAACGTAGTTAAAAAGTGAAATTTCCGCTTACAAACAAAAAAAAAAATTAATTTAGAATTAATTTATCATTTCACACATCATATACAGGTCCATCCTCCTTGTTTCCACATCGAAGCAGTCTTCTAATATATAAAAGATGAACATACGGCCTGCCCGCAAACGATGATGCACAAACTGTGACAACGCCAGGGTTGAAAACTGAAAGGCGTAGGCGTAGTACGCCACTAAGTGGCGGGATAGTCAGACGACGAATTTTTTAACAACGGATTTGGTGGTTTTGCTCGTCAATTTTGTCCGTTGTCCAAGTGCTGAGATGTGACATTTAAACATTTAAACTTATATGTTTAAATGTTGTGTTTTTATTAATAAATGTGTGTGATGTTAATCGTCTGTACATAGTGCATTCTGCCTCACACAGCGGATTAAGTAATGGTGGGCCAGCCGGCCACGTTGTTACTAAAATTTCATATACCTAGGGCAAACGGTCAATGGCAATTATTTACATCTGCTTTCATAAGCCCGATTATTGTTTAAGATCGAAGGCATTAATTTTGCCATAGATAAGAGAGTTTTTATTTGCCACCTTTCATGAGCAAAATCGTCAATGTAGGTTCAGTTTTATTCCTTTTATTTAAAGTATAATATTTAGTTTTAATTGCTTCTAATTCCTATAGCTTCTGCCAAAAACGTAAAACAAAATCTGCCATCTAATAGGGAAGGTACGTATATAGAGGTTCTGCAGCAAAATTTCATCATCCATAGCAATTATTTATTTATCACTCAATTGACTGGTTATCAGTTTTCAATTATAAAATGAATTCGTGATTTGTTGCCAAATGAAAGGGAAAAATGTCAGTTTCAGGTTCAGCCGCCACGTTGAAGTTGACTTGAAAGATTAAAAAATCTGTAACAATTGCACTTGTCATCTAAAAAGTGCGTATACATGGTCCTTGCTTTGTTCTCCAACAAAGAACGAGCATTACAGAGCGTTCTTCGTTTTCATTGAATACAAATTCTATTCCCCCGTTCACCGGTTATCCATTTCCCTTGGTAAAAAAAATAATTTGTGATTTCCAGCCTTTTTAAAACGAAATCGCAAATGAGTTATTTGTTGTTTCATCTATGAATATGTTCTTTTATTATCAAGTATCTCTCAGAAGGAGTGTTTCGGATTTGATACTAAAATAACGGGAAATTACTAAAGTAATTTGCAGTTACAGTAGTCTATTATAGAGCAAAAAGTTTCATCCTCTGTTGTCCTTGTTGCTACCTTCAAAGATTAAAAATTCACTGCTGGGCACTCTTTTCACAAGAATGGACGCAAAGAAAAATTGTTTGTTCCAATCCCCTTGGTGAAGGAAAACCTACACCAAGTTCAAAGGACCTAGGTCCTCAAATCCTAGGTCCTTGGCGAAGGGTAGTAAGCACCTTCACTTTAGGCGAGGTACCACTAGGGCTGAAGTCTGACTTGACCTCGAAGAACATCGGTCCCGTAACTTTAAACCGAGTCAAGTGACGAGACCGGAACACTTGACCCCGCACCTCTGGAGGTAAATTTGAAAACTTGGAGGACATTGTAGCTACGAATTGTAGCCACGACCTATTTTCCGTGCCCCGGCCACCATTAGTGAACACGGAGGTGGATTTGCAGCGACAAGCATCGAACCAGGGATGTTCAGATCACTGGCCCGCTGCTCATGCCAACTGAGCCACCACTCCCCTTAAAGAAAAGTTCTCCAATTAAGCATCAAATCAGTAGCATCTTTTATAGCTTCTTCAAAAACTTATACCCGATCTCTCATTTTGCTGAATGTTAGTTCTATGTGATTATAAAGACTTTTTGCAATTACTTGCCTTTCAGAAACAAAATAATAAAAATTAGTTTGAATAACATCTCTCTGTTATTCTATAGAGCACACATAATTTTGGTCAGTCTCTTGCTCCTAAATCTACCTTCAAGAAAGATAAAGAAATACAATGGGGATTTTCCAACTAAGTGGCAACAAATACATTACCTGTTTATCATCCCTTTCGAAAGCACATGACTTCCACTCTCCTTCTAACTGGAAATAATTGCGAAACAAATCTAAGTTTCGTTTTTTAAGGGGGAAACATTTCTATATACAGTCGAACCCCGCTATAGCGAACCCAGTATATAATGAACTCACGGATATAACGAACGAAAATTTCGGTCCAGCCGTTTTACTATTGTGCGTAAATTAGTTAGTATTGTGTCAGTTTAATGTAATCGATTTTAGTCGATTGAATTCATTAATGATAATTTTCAGTAGATTTTTCATTGTTTTAATAGATCATTATCGAATACACATTACAACTAATGAGTTAAACATTTTTTGAACTCTAGCATTTTCTTAGTTGTTCGTATATAGCGAACCACCGGAAAAAGCTAACAAAACCTTTGGTCCTTTGACGTTCGTTATAACGGGGTTCGACTGTATATGGAATATTATCAGCTTGAAGAACTTTTAAGTGGATAATCCCTGTTTATGAAATGCATAACAATGTAATAATAGAATCTAATACGTAGGTTGTTTTATCTCATGAGAGGCTGATCTAAATGCTACACTCCAGTAAGGCATCCGAATAAAAAGGTAAAGGAATGGTCGTGAACACTGTTGTTAAAGGTTTCAAGCGATAGTTTAATAAAAAAAATGCTTTTTGTAATAGCTATATTAAAAGTTCATTTTCTACAACTCGTATGAAGCATATATGTCATTATAGAGGTTTATAATATTTATCATTATCAGTATTAAACGGTATACCATTGTTATTTTGAATCGTATTACAAATGGCAGTATAGTTTTCTGTCCACTGTAAAACATTTTGATATCAGAAATTTGTGTTCTTCTTGTTTGAACCATATAAAATGTTTCCACAATCTTTATGACATCTCGGTCTACCTTCAAATTTCTTTCAGCATTTGGTCCTTTTTCATTTAGTCTACCTCCCTAGCTATATTAAAGTTAGGTAAGTTATTATTATTATTGTAATTATAAAGCATGTTAAAAAAAGTAGAAAAATATTGGTTGGCTTGGTGTAAAACAATCATCACACGATGCACATTGGCTAATTAGTACCTACAGTTCAAAGCCCATTGTCAACGGCTAGAAACAACCAGAACTACTAGTATACACGTGGAGAAAAAAATAAGAAATATTGGATCTATTAGTTAAAATATCATAATTATTTCAGATATAGTCATATTTTTTCCTTTATAAGAATGAATATCTCATGTATTAACACTTTCAAACGTTATGCATTCAAAATCATTTCAACCGCCTACTTTTATAACTCAATAATGAATATTTGGCACATACTTTCTTTTTTAAAAACATTAACCGATTTCATTGGACGACAAAAAAAAATCAGAAACCATTAATTAATAAAGTTCTTTTAGAAAAAGAGAGAGAAAATTCTTTGAAAAGAAAAGTCACTGCTGCGAAACATTCCTCAAAAAAAATGTTCTCTTTAAGGTTTCCAATATCAGTCAGTTGTAAAGACATTTCTTTATTTCACACTTTAAAATTTTTATTCTTTTTTCGATCAAACAAAAGGTAAATCAAAATGAATTAGCAGATTCCAATAATCAGATACTCAAAATTTTTTTGAGGAACTTAAATACGGAGTGTCCTATGCTTGAATTATTTATGCGCAGAAAAATTTCCTTGCTCTTAAGCATTAAGGGAGGAAGCACTAACTAAAGGAAAGATTAAATTGAATCAAGCTAATTGAAAACACAAGGAATGTTTTTATGGGACTTTTTACTTCACTTTAAAAGTACGGGAACAACTTTCGAAGATTTTCCTCTTTCTCGGTGGCATGGGGGTTTAAAGAAAGTTGTTTTAATCATGAAACTTTGCAGCATAAAACAATGTAATACAGGTATATATATATATATGATGCCCGGTATAGAGGGCTTAAGGAAGTCAAAAACAGTTATTTTTAAATACTTGTTAGTATTGGTTAAAAAGCAAAAATATTTTGACTGGTATAAAAGGCTAAGGACTATAAATTTTGTATACAATGTTACATTTCTTGTTACATAATCAAATTTCCATTCCATCCAAAAGATCTTTGTGTTTTCATCAATACTAACAAGTATCTAAAAATCGCTGCTTTTGACTTAAGCCCTTTACACCTGGCATCATATATATATATATATATATATATATATATATATATATATATATATATATATATATATATATATATATATATATATATATATGTATCACAAAGTTGAAAGTGAAAAACCAGTATAAGCTCTACTTGCAGCCAGGAACTAAAAAATGAAAAGATAAGTATTAAATAAGTTTTAGACAGCATCTCTTCATCAGCTGTGCCGATACTGTCTAAAAACCAATGGATTGTTTCTGATAAGTATGATCTAATCAATAAACATACTTAGACATCGTACAATCCATAAGAAACAGAAGAATTAAATAAAAAGTTGCTTAATTAAAGAACACCAAAGCTGGCGCTAGACAAAGTGGAAGTTAAGAGTAGGAAACAGCATGAAGACTGACTTCACAAACCTTGAAACCATGTAGCTAATGGAAACACAGAAGCAGAATTACTTTGGCCACAGTGTTATAGGACAAATAAACCTAAATAAGTAAGTGTTATTATTATTGCTAAGATTAAAATAATATCATTTATTATTTATTATTATTAATCAATATTAATTTTTAGTAGTTATTTTCACTAATTAGTCTTATTAATTTTCTTATTTTTTGTATTACTAATTAATTGCAACAGAACAAGCTATTCATTAAATCTAAAACAAACAATTATGTGCTTGGAAAGACTATCGGCGTAATGATCACGTTTTAGCACAACAAACAAGTCTAAAATATGCTTATTCCTATTGTCTATTTATAGGTTAGAACAATGTCTAATTATAGGTTCTAGCTGATGTACAATAATAATGTTATTGAAAACAGATTTATTTAAACAAGTTAGGTAATTTTGAAATTTAACAATATTAAAATCATAATCTGATCTTTTATCATTTAAGTCAAAAGTAAAATTGCAATGAGAATTTATTTTGATGTTAATATCTAAAAAGTTTCCATTAATATTATTTTGGCTACTTTGTTTATATATATATATATATATATATATATACACTGCTGGCCACCCAAATTGCAACACCAAGAAAGACAAGAGATATCACAACAAAATTTATTTTGTAGATAACATGTTGACCAAGTATCAAATGATTAAATTTATAGACTTCTGTGAAAAGTGGTTCCTGCCAAAATCAGTAGCCAGAGTAGCCGCCATTGTTGGAGATCACCGCTGCCACACGCCTCGGCATTGATTCAAAGAGACTTTGGATGAGTTCTTGGGGTACAGCAGACCAAGCAGCTTCCACACGTTGCCAAACTTGATCTGCTGTGGCAGCTGGGGATGGAATCTGGGTCAATCGTAGAGCAACCATGGACCACATGTTTTCTATCGGCGAAAGATCCGGAGAGCGAGGCGGCTAGGGAAGCAATTCAATCTGGCGATTGACGAAGAACCGTTGGACAATGCGTGCCACGTGTGGTCGCGCATTATCCTGTTGAAATATGGCTGTGAGCAAGCCCTGGAAGTAAGGAAGGACAACTGGCTCCAACACCTCGGAGATGTAGCGCTGGCTGTTTAAAGTACCGGCAATGCGTACTAGAGGTGTGCGAGAGTGATATCCAATGCCGCACCATACCATAATACCCGGTGCAGGACCAGTGTGGCGGTGCATAACGCAGCTGTTCAGCATCCTCTCTTCAAGGTGTCTCCAGACTCGAATGCGATCATCGTGGTGTTGCAGACAGAAGCGTGACTCGTCAGTAAAGACAATTTCATTCCATTCTGCCGTCCACATCCTTCTGTCATCGCACCATTGGCGTCGGAGACGCCAATGGTGGTAGACAATGAGGTAGACAAAGCAATGGACGTCTTCGGACAGACCACTCTGCTGTAAACGGCGTCGAATGGTACAGGCAGACACTGGATGATGTGTTACAGACTGCATGTGCTGTGCTATGGTTCGTGATGTGACTGAGCGATCTGTCACTGCCATGCGCACAATTTGCCTGTCATCACGTGAAGTGGTGCGCTGAGGTGGATGCGATCGAACACGCCTGTCCGTCGTACCCTCCTGCATGCAACGATCACATATCCGCATTACAGTTGTTTGGTTTCATCCAACACGACTGCCGATTTCCCTGAAAGATAATCCACAATCTCGGTAGGCCACTATCCTTCCTCTGTCGAACTCGGATACTTGATCAAAAGATGATCGCTGTTTTCGACGAGGCATAATTGATCGTTTTTTTGAAAAAACCAGAAGGAAAACACAATTGCCGAACTTGAAATCGTCGAAATCTCCAAGCCTTAAAGGCGCGCGTGATGCGCGTCTGTGCTCAAATTCTGATTATTTGCATATCTCACCTCCGCTAATGCAAGTTGTAAATTTCATGTTATTTGCATGTTTCCTTCAGGGTTTTGCATTTACAGTGGCCAGCAGTGTATATATCCGTTTGAAATTTTTTATCTGTATTATGAATCATGAAAGATTTAATAAAATTTTAAGATTTCTGTTCTACTTTATAACATTTATAACTTTTTAATAATTATAGGTTTAATTTTTTCTCTGCATTTCATAGTTATAAAAATTAGGTAAATTTTTTTAAGAATATTAAGTTTTTGAATATTAAAATTAAGAGTATTAAATTTTTTAAAGATATTAATTGTTAAACATATGGTCACTGATATGAAACGCTGTAATATCAAGGTAAAATGTCAGAGTGTTTTCTTTGTTATTTACACCTAAATTACAGTTGATTAGGTTACATGAATGAAATACAACATTATTTCCCTACAACATTATACAACATTATACAACATTATACAACATTATTTCAGCCCCTAAAGGGCTGAAATTTTTCATGGCGATTCTTCTTATGGTGTAGGGGTGCACTAAGAAAGATTTTTGAAAAATTCTTGTTAGATTTTTTTTAATTAAATTTTTAAGCTGTTTTTGTAATTTTTTTTAAGTTTCCATTAAAATAAGAACTTCAGGGTTATAAAATTTATATCACGAGAAACATCATAAAAATTCCCTTTAAAATGAAATCTTTTTCGAACCTTTACCTTGATTTTCTGATATTTGGGGAATTTTTAAAGGTTAATTTTTAGAATTTAATTTATTAAATGCTGATCACGCAATTTCTTTTTCTGGTACTTTAAATAAATTTATCGTCACGTGCATAACAACTAAATAGGCAAAATAAATATTTTTTTCTCTCTAATGCAGCAGACGATTAGATATTATCAAAAAAAAAATAAATATCCCTTACGATTTTTTTATAAAATATATTTTTTACATCAATTGTATACATTGATCGTCGCATTTATTATAAATATATATAATTTTTTTGGCATTAATTGCAAACATTGACCGTTGTATTTAATTTGAATGCACTCCGTAGCGAAGCGCTGGTTTTCAGCTAGTCTATATATATAAAACAGTTCCGTAACTGACTCATTCACTGACTGACATACAACGCACAGACCAAACCGCTGGACCTAAAGGGCTGAAATTTTGCATGGCGATTCTTCGTATAGTGTAGGGTTGCACTAAGAAAGAATTTTCAAAAATTCTTTTTCGAGTTTTTAAAATTAAATTTTTAAGCTGTTTTTTAAACTTTTTTTACGTTTGCATTTAAAATAATACTTTGAGGGTTATAAATAATATATATATAAATATATATATATATATATATATATATATATATATATATATATATATATATATATATATATATATATATATATATATATATCCGTTTGAAATTCTTTATCTGTATTATGAATTATGAAAGATTTAATAAAATTTTAAGATTTCTGTTCTACTTTATAACATTTATAACTTTTTAATAATTATAGGTTTAATTTTTTCTCTGCATTTCATAGTTAAAAAAATCAGGTAAAATTTTTTAAGAATATTAAGTTTTTGAATATTAAAATTAAGAGTATTAAATTTTTTTAAAGATATTAATTGTTAAACATATGGTCACTGATATGGAACGCTGTAATATCAAGGTAAAATGTCAGAGTGTTTTCTTTGTTATTTACACCTAAATTACAGATGATTAGGTTACATGAATAAAATACAACATTATTTCCCGATAAACACGACTTCCTTGGAATAATGAGCTAGTAGCAGGAGTTTTCTGGACTATTAAAAAAAAGGTGACTATAACTAAGATTATTTTCTGCCCTTATTTTATCAAATATGATAACGTTATTATTGCGTTCTCAACATATATTTAGAAAAAAGATGCTTTGTTACATTTTTTTCTGTTTCATTTGATCTCATTTGTTCCGAACATTTACATTGTATCAATTTCCCTTTATTAAGTGGCGAACGTAAACACATCGGTGTTTTTCCGTTTCCGCAAATTCAATATATACTTCGTCAATATATACTTCGTCATACCATTAATGCCCGGAAACATTACTACCATATACAAAATAGGACTAATGCATGAAACAAGCAACTCACCGCACTGAGCTCCTAAAGCGTTTTTGCAAACTTCTTTTATTAAATGCGATGCTTCGTAAAAGGAAAGCATCATATATGATAAAATATGAATGTATTTTTACCAGATAATTATACCAGATATTAGTAAAATTAACTAAGGGAGTTAATATCTTTATGCGGTAAACAAACGCAAAAAAAATGTCATCAAACTAAAGATAAAAACCTTGCTTGGTCCAAAATCTCAAAAATGCAGCATTGAAATATGTTATTTTTCGTTTCTCATATTATTCACGACTGAAATCCACTGTATATTTATATAAATTTTCAGATTTACTTTTTTAAGTGTCGAAATATTAAGATTTAGTAATGACGATTATGTTTGTTTTCTGCCTGAAAGGTCTCTGCCTGAAAGGTCTCATCTCTCTTTTAAAAGTTTGTAAAAAAAAGTTGTTATTATTATACAGCATATCACCGAAAAGGCTATAAAACTTCGCAGTTTCATTCAAATAACATATCATTACTTATCTATTGATTTACACTCCTATTTAAGGTTTTTTTTCTGTTGTTGTTCCGAAATATCTTGTTATAATATCCTTTATTATAATACTTATTTCCACAACTTCAATAGCCTTCTTTATATATATATATATATATGTGTGTGTGTGTGTGTGTGTGTGTGTGTGTGTGTGTGTGCATACAGTAACCACCGCTGATAGTGATCAGTGGTTATAAGAATCAACCGTTTATAAGAATCAATATTGCGAAAACAAAAACAAATGTATTATTTCCATGTTAAAATTTTCGCTTTAAAGAATCAATCCACCGATTTCATGAATCAGTTTACACTCTTCGCTTTCCTTTCATTTTTCCAAAAAAGCCACTAAAAGCCTCAAGGCACCCAAAAGGCACGAAGTTCTTTCTTTTTTTTTAAAGAAAGATTGATAAGATGGAATGGAATATAGTCTTAAAATTCATCCTTTCTTTGTTAGACATAGCATAATAGTTTCCCCTTAAGCGCTTTAGCACAACACTGTGCTATTAGCTTGACCCGGGGGCATCTTTACCCGTCCCAGTCCGATTTCACTTTTCTACACTAACAAACAAATATAGGGACTCTTTTTTCCCACCCTCCACATCCTGGTTACGGCTTCCTGGAACCTGAAACACACAAATCTTTGGCGAAGTGTCCACTATCACTTAGGCGAACGTGACATTAGTAGATTCAGCACGTTATCAAACCGTGAAACGTAAGCTAGACGTTGAATCTTCGTCTGAGACTATTAGTATTGAAAGAGGTATAAACAGCCTCATGAAAACTCCATTACGTCAAACTAAAATAGAAAACTTTTTCTTGCTCCCGTCCTGTAATTGAAATGTTAAAACTGTTAAGCAGGTGTGTTGTAATATATATTGGATTTCTTCTACTCTTACTATAGTCATGTGTATCTTCTTATAGGTCTGAAAATTAAGTTTTAAAAAAAATTAATAAAAGATAATTAGCATAAATTGAAGAGTATTTTATGGTAAATTATCTAATATATATATATAAAACAATTCCGTAACTGACTCACTGACTGACATACAACGCACAGACCAAACCGCTGGACCTAAAGGGCTGAAATTTTGCATGGCGATTGTTCTTATGGTGTAGGGGTGCACTAAGAAAGATTTTTGAAAAATTCTTCTTAGATTTTTTTAAAATTAAATTTTTAAGCTGTTTTTGTAGTTTTTTTTAAGTTTCCATTAAAATAAGGACTTCAGGGTTATAAAATTTATATCACGAGAAACATCATAAAAATTTCCTTTAAAATGAAATCTTTTTCGAACCTTTACCTTGATTTTCTGATATTTAGGGAATTTTTAAAGATTAATTTTTAGAATTTTATTTATTAAATGATGATCACGTGATTTCTTTTTCTGGTACTTTAAATAAATTTATCGTCACGTGCATAACAACTAAATAGGCAAAATAAATATTTTTTTTTCTCTCTAATGCAGCAGACGATTAGATATTATCAAAAAAAATAAATATCCCTTACGATTTTTTATAAAATATATTTTTTACATCAATTGTATACATTGATCGTCGCATTTATTATAAATATATATAATTTTTTTTGGCATTAATTGCATACATTGACCGTTGTATTTAATTTGAATGTACTCCGTAGCGAAGCGTGGGTTTTCAGGTAGTCTATATATATAAAAGAGTTCCGTAACTGACTCATTCACTGACTGACATACAACGCACAGACCAAACCGCTGGACCTAAAGGGCTGAAATTTTGCATGGCGATTGTTCTTATGGTGTAGGGGTGCACTAAGAAAGATTTTTGAAAAATTCTTCTTAGATTTTTTTAAAATTAAATTTTTAAGCTGTTTTTGTAGTTTTTTTTAAGTTTCCATTAAAATAAGGACTTCAGGGTTATAAAATTTATATCACGAGAAACATCATAAAAATTTCCTTTAAAATGAAATCTTTTTCGAACCTTTACCTTGATTTTCTGATATTTAGGGAATTTTTAAAGATTAATTTTTAGAATTTTATTTATTAAATGATGATCACGTGATTTCTTTTTCTGGTACTTTAAATAAATTTATCGTCACGTGCATAACAACTAAATAGGCAAAATAAATATTTTTTTTTCTCTCTAATGCAGCAGACGATTAGATATTATCAAAAAAATAAATATCCCTTACGATTTTTTATAAAATATATTTTTTACATCAATTGTATACATTGATCGTCGCATTTATTATAAATATATATAATTTTTTTTGGCATTAATTGCATACATTGACCGTTGTATTTAATTTGAATGTACTCCGTAGCGAAGCGTGGGTTTTCAGGTAGTCTATATATATAAAAGAGTTCCGTAACTGACTCATTCACTGACTGACATACAACGCACAGACCAAACCGCTGGTCCTAAAGGGCTGAAATTTTGCATGGCGATTCTTCTTATAGTGTAGGGTTGCACTAAGAAAGAATTTTTAAAAATT
The DNA here is from genome assembly GCA_907164885.2 of Dolomedes plantarius. Lineage (NCBI taxonomy): Eukaryota > Metazoa > Arthropoda > Arachnida > Araneae > Dolomedidae > Dolomedes > Dolomedes plantarius. Next base: position 46,061,574 of record OU015493.1, on the reverse strand, counting down.
CTTCTTCGAGTTTTTAAAATTAAATTTTTAAGCTGTTTTTTAACTTTTTTTACGTTTGCATTTAAAATAATACTTTGAGGGTTATAAATTTTATCATGAGAAAGATCATAAAAGTTCCTTTCAAATGAAATGTTTTTCAAATCTTTACCTCCATTTCCTGATTTTTGGTGAAGTTTTAAAGATTAATTTTTAGAATTTAATTTATTAAATGCTGATCACGTGATTTCTTTTTCTGGTACTTTAAATAAATTTATCGTCACGTGCATAACAACTAAATAAACAAAAAAAATTTTTTTGTAATGCGGCAGACGATTGGACATTATCCAAACAAATATTAAAATACAGTAAAAGAAATGTTCTACAAACTGTACTATATTAATTGTACTATAGACTTTATTATTCTTTATATTAGATTTAATTTGAATATTTTTTTCTACATTATTTTGTCTATAAAATTATCCTTTGCGATTTTCTTATATATATATATATATATATATATATATATATATATATATATATATTACATCAATTGTATACATTGATCGTCGTATTTATCATATAATATATATATATTTGGCATGAATTGCATACATTGACCGTTGTATTTCATTTGAATGTACTCCGTAGCGAAGTACGGGTTTTCAGCTAGTATATGTATACAGAGGCTGTTCGTACATTTTTCAGACGATTTTGGTAAGCGGTCATAAAAAATCGTTTGCTGCAAAAGAAATAATTGTAATTGTACTATGTTTTTAAAAGTCAAAATTATCGTCTGCGGCATGAAAGTTTTGTTTTTATTCAAAATGGCTTTTTTAACAAACCAGTGGTTCGAAGGCTACATTTATGCTCTTTCCGAAGGGAAATATGCATACTCCGTTATCCAAAAACGATGTGAGAGTCATGGTTTTGTGATATCTAAACCATCGATAGGTAATATCGTCAACAAGAAAGGAAAAAAACGTCAAATTGGAGCCTCAAGTGGGACAAAAATTCCAAACAAGTATCCAAGGAAAAAACGGACATCTTCGACTATTGCAAAGGTACGTTGTTTAATGTTAAAAGAAAATCCCCCTAGTCAACGGACAGTTGCAAAATCATTAAAATGCTCGGTGTCCACTGTAAACAAAATGATAAGCGTTGATTTAAATCTTAAGAAAGCGAAAAAACGCAATGTGCTTCGTCTTCTTCCAAATCATATCGCTGAACGCAGGACACGCTGCAGAATTCTATATGAGAAACACTTATCCAAAGAAAAATGGAAAACAATTGTCACAATAGATGAATCATGGGTGTATTTAAATGATTGCAACAAAAAAAGAGCCATATATTATCATAAAAGGGGAGAAAAAAATGTAAGTACATGGTACAAAGAATCGAAAGAAAGTTTTTCTAAGGGATTCATGATTGTTGCTGGGTTTTCTTATAACGGCAAGTTAAAAATAAAGAGAGTGGAAAAAATGTCAAGATTAACTCCAAATACTATCACGAACATATTTAATTGCCAATTTTTCTGAATGAAATACCATCGCTTTACCCACAGTGCCATCAGTCTGTGAGAATCCATGAAAGCTAGCAGTCACACATCAAAATCCACTGTAAATTTCCTAAAATAAATGGACCAAAAAACTGGTATCAAGGCCATACCCTTCACTGATATCCCTACTAAATCTCCCGATGTATCACCTATGGATTTTTGTGCTTTCGGACTTTTAAAATCTGCATTATCCAAACGTCGTCCCAAAACCCTTATAGGACTCTGGAAAGCTGTTCAGGAGGAATGGGATAGAATACCTCTTCTGACACTTCAAAAGGCATTATTATCCTGGAAATTGCGGTGTCGAAAGATAGTTCAGAATAAGGGATGTCAAATAGAACATTTAAAACACAAGAATTTTATGTAATTTAGTTTTGTGAATACAATATACATCGTCTAAAAAATGTGTGAACGGCCTCTGTATATAGTCGTGTGTGTGCCTGTCCAAAAACCTAAATTTCGGCTATAAGAATCAACCGCTTATAAGAATCAAAAACAGTAATAACAAACATGATTCTTATAAGCGGAAATCCCTGTATATATATATATATATATATATATATATATATATATATATATATATATATATATATATATATATATATATATATATATATATATATATATATATATATATATATATATATATATATATATATATATATATATATATATATATATATATATATATATATATATATATATATATATATGGGGGGTTTATGCACACTTATATTTTCCGGTATGAGAGCAAAGAAACTAATTTAGTTGTCCCTCAAAGCGATATGAGGCAAAAAATGTGCAACTTTTCAAAGGCTATGTTAAACATTTCTCTGGAGTGGCCAGAGAAATGGATTTTAAAGGTGGTCCAGAACTTTATTAATGTGAATAAATTACTGTTATGTACTGTAGAATTAAGGAATACTGTAAAGTGCAAGATTTCTTTCGGAAGTACATAAAAATGACGTTAATGCCCAAATATTACATTTACATTAAAATTTTTAAAATCGGCTTGACATTTTATTTGGGTATAAACATTATAACTGTATGGAATAATTGGAACTCCACAAGTATACAATTGCAACTATTTTAAATAATTGGAAATTAAAGGTCTTAATTGAACGTATATAATTATTTAGGTTAGAGATATTTAATTTGTAAATTACTTCCCTTTACTTACACAAGTTTTCCTACTGATACCTGTTCAATGGTATATTTCTAATGTCAACATCCTAGCTTTTTACGCTAATACATGTCTCTCTCTTCCCCCTCCCTCTCTCTCTCTCTCTCTCCTTATATATATATATATATATATATATATATATATATATATATATTATATTTTATTTTTTAACCTTCAATATCACATCATAATTTCAAATTATCATGTCTGCGATTTCTTTACTTTGATAAAATTATACGCATTCATAAGTATACTCCAGAGAAAAATCACGAATATTGCACAAACAGCAGTATAATCATTAGTGATGATATGAAATCATAAACTATTATTTGCGATAGTAATTAGAGATTTCATTTCCCTGTAATATATGAACAAAGTAAACTAATAGTCTGATGTATAGCTGTATCTGAATGCATTTAAACTAGTATTTCCAGACATAATATGCATTTCGGAATGTAAATATTTAATGACTTTCACTCATTTTGTATTAACTATTTTTTATTAATATTGGTTATTTGATTCGCAAATTGTAAAGGATCGACTCTCAGTATTTCAGTTTAGTTTCTTATCCTAACTAACTGTGTAAACTTTAGATTATTTTTATTAACATTCTGTTGCCTGGGAGAATAAATTGAAAAGTAAGATACAGGGCTCAGAACAGATATATTTGATATATATTATATTGTGTAATGTTATTTCAGTCATTCGTTTGGGAAGTCCGACATCTAAAAATTCCAATTACTTATATTTATTGTGATTATGCAATTTGAATTCTGAGAAAAAATTACTTACACTTTGAAATCCCTGTGTTTGTTTTAGGTAATCAAAAAATCATTTTTCGTTTGTATATCAGACATTGTTCGAGATAAAATCGCCTGACAGTGACTCAAATTTAAGTTTGAATGTTACAGAGACATTGGAGCTATCAAAGTCACTATAAAGGGAGATTTCATTCCCAATTGTTTAAAATTAGTAGCCAGGTTTTACACAAACAGTTGGAAAAAAATCTATCGATATTTTAATAGGAAATTGGATGAAGTTTTAAGATCTTTTAATGATACTTTTTTCACAATTTCAATCAAATAGTTGTAAATTCAGTATAAAATAAAAGAAAAGTTTATGGAATTTTTAAAACCCAAATAAATCACTTCTTCAAAATCCAAGAAAGAATACCCTTTATATATATATATATATATATATATATATATATATATATATATATATATATATATATATATATATATATATATATATATATATATATATATATATATATATATATATATATATATATATATATATATATATATATATATATATATATATATATATATATATATATATATATATATATATATATATATATATACTTTTAGGTTAGGTAGAAAACTCAGAAACAAAACAAAATCACATAGGAATGTATGACCGGAAACGCAAACGTGATCAGCTGGAGGATAAACAAAGATGTAGAAATGTTGTAATTCTCTTTTGTTTTTGAGTTTTCTACCTCCTCCAGAAAAATGCGATATTTCCAGCCATCCAGTGGGGTTGGTAAAAGGCATGGTCCTATTAAGTAAACAGAGCCCTCCAGGGACAGGTTTGCGTTTCCCGTCATACATTCCCAAAATGATTCTGCTTTTTTTTTTGGTTTTCTGCCTCACCTAAATCATATCGTGTGTTTGGGAAAATTTAAATTTTTCCTAAACTGTCATATGAACTTTCTTCTGATAAAGGTCGAGTTTTGCACAAAATTTCTTCACGATATATCTTCAAGAAATTTTATGCATATCCCCTTAAATTTGGCAAAGCATGAGAAATCCGAACCCGAAATAAATAGACCTTAAACAGATATATAAAATCATTAGGGAAGAAATAGGAACTTGATCATAAAATTGTTTTTTTTATATGTAATAACAGCAGAAACATATAATTCGTGTTGTTGGATTCTAAAATCTATATCTTATAGATCCAGAAAAATAAAGTTATTTTTAGAATTTTATGTTCGAGGTCCCTTTGATGTGTGTACACTTTTGTTTAATTTTGAAAATCTAATGTTGAAATGTTCTTGTAAAAAGCTAGTATTAGATATGACAATAAATCCCGCCATACTTCATAAGTGCATACCACTTGAAAATGTTTCTGACAATGCTTTTACTGTTATATTCTTAGAATTTTAAACAATCATTTATTTCATAAAAGCATAAGAATAATAGAAAGGGAACGATTTCAAATATTTGTTGGCAAAATACACGCATTATGCCGTTTTACAACAGGAACAATTACTCTGTTATTGTTTAACCGTTTTCCAATTATTTGTTTCCATCCTTTAGGCAATATTTTTATTTTATAGAGTCGTGCTCATTGAGTCGGCATTACTTAGCATTCAGAACGGTCAAACAAACGTGATATATTAATCAAAATTTACATCTCAACAATGAAACGTAGAAAATTTCTGGTATGTGTCTCTATTAACACATGCTGTCATTTAGTTAATGAGTGGAGTAACGCGACAATGTGTATTGATTCTTCCTTTTGGGGATTATACAAAACTGTGTACAATCAGAGAAATGTTTTGAAGTAATGTACTCAAAAATTGCTTGTTTTACTTCAAATAATGTATTACCTCCGAATATAATCGATAAAAGAATCTTGAAAGATAATTCGAAGAATCTTAAAATATTCTTTCGAAAGATTGAAAGAATATTTTAAGAATAGTATGTTTTACGAATATTATATTGTTTTAATTATCTTCTTTAGAAAAACATATCCCCATATGGTACAAGTATGATATCTCCCCCCAACAGATTCCTCGCCAAATCTGGCGCCCTTTGTTTTGGTGGTGTTGCCGGTTTTAACTTTGGTGTAATGCGTTGTTGTAATGCTCCGTGAAAATATTAAATAACAGTTGGAAGTTGGGGCTCGAATTGCAAAAAATGTGGGTCAGAGAGGAGGATTAAAGTTAAAAGTTCTTATACCTCTGAGAGTTTTACATTTGTTTGTAGGAAAGTTATTGGAGGGGGGAGCAATGTAACACTGAGAAATCTATTCGGCATGGTTCGTGGTTACAATCGTAAGGCAGATTTTAAATTTTACCTAGCGATGTACATGTTTCAGAAATCATGTTTAGCGGCAAATGTAGATTGTTTTAATAAATTTCTTGAAATCGTTTCGGGGATTAACTTCGAGGACTACAAAATTTCGCTATAGATACGTTTTTTCTAAATTCTATTGCCAACATGTATTTTTTTCTATTGTATTTGTGCTTTAATTTATGTTTAATCAAGAAATATATATTTAACCAAGATGTATTTTATGTTTATTTAAATGAATTATTACTAGTTGCACTATACTGATTTTTTGTCGCGGGGGTTTGGGGGCGGCAGTCCCCCCCACTTAACAAATTTCTTATTATTTTTCAGCTTTTATTTTTTTATTTATGTGTTTTTTGTGCTTTTCTGTGGTTGTACAGTATAAAAAATGCGTATTTTTGGGACTTTCCGGAATTTCTCGTTTCAAAGACACGCGTTTTGCTTGGCGACAAAAAAAATCGCCATAATTGCCATTGGGGGGGGGGGGGGTATATCATACTAGTTCCAAATATATCGACAAATTTTAATGTAGTTTATTTTTAATTGTGATTTTATTTATTATAACTGCGACTTTCATAATTGTTCAGTACCTCATAATATTTAATAGCCATATGCATTGGAATAAAGCAACGAAAAAAAAGTTCACTGTTCTACTGTCTTAGTTGTATTACTTGCTAATTAATACAGATTTTTTTTCGTAAATTTCCAGAACATGATACGATTTTCAACCAAGCCGATTTTTGCACAAATTATTTGACGTGTTTTAATGGGTTTGCCAGAAAGAGCAGTGTTAATTTATACCACAAGATTCTTCGATTTGTAATGTCACATTGGCGCCATATCGCCATAGGTTGGCGACCGTATCATATACTTCATATTAACCATTATTTTAGCTAAATTACATTTTCGAAAATTATAGTACAGTATAATTTTCGTAGAGAGAGATAACTGTAATATGTACTGAAAATTAGGAAAAACTGCCTTTTCAAGTAATATCATGTACTGAAGATATTAAATAGACATCTATTACGCTAATTTTAATTAAAGAGTTCCGATTTAGTTCAAATATTATATTACAATATTGCAATAACCATCACATATTCTAATTCGAAACAAAAAAAAGAAATATAGTCATATAGTTTTTGAGTAACACTGATGGAAAAAATGATATTATAAATTAAGAATTTAGAATTCGATATCCCTTAAGAAAACATGCAAAGGAAATTACCGTTTCAATATATACACTTATTAAACTTAAAATTTCCTTTATAAGTAATGAATGTCTTGTATTCATATGCACTAAAATTAAATGAGTTAATAATACTCAATATCAGCGTTCCATTTATAATTTTATTTCTTATTGAGAGTTCTTACGTAAAACTATTAATCAAATGCGTTACCCGTTACAAATCAAATGGATAATGTAATACAATGTATTTATCAAAAATAATTATGTCATTTTTTGGTATTTCCGATATATTTGGTAGGCTTTCTCTGCGCATGTAGTATATATTAGAAACGTCGTATAAAGCTATACGATGAAGGAATTAATTGTTTCCAATATAGTAAAATTCATAAATTTATAAAGGTGTGTTATTATATTCAATACAGCCGTACATTTTAGAATCTGAAACGAAGTCTCATCAAAGTCAAATAGTTCTAAAATATTATGAAGCGAAAATATGTACATACATATATATCGTCACCTGATTGCAAGAACTAGGTAACTCGAATTTTCAAGTTCTTGAAGATCAAAAATGTTTACTTCTTCCAGTGAGAAAATATTCTTCGTTCTTTTTGTCTAATTATTACGCTAGCCAACAGATGGCATTAGGTTAGCAGCAAAGGGAGTTATGTAATTGCATTCACTTCTTATGTAATCTAGCTATAAATAGCCAGATATCTCAAAAATATTTTTTTGGGACTTTCAAATTCTTGCATTCACGTGACGATAATATATATTATATACAGAGAGATATACACACATACAGGTATATACACAGTCCTGTCACATTTCTGACCACCTCCTACCTTCGACATCGGCGAGAAAAAAACTAATCGCAGAAGGCACGTGGCAGCACTAGCAGTGGAGGGTATTTAATAGGTGTCGGATGGAAACGGAAAAGATTGCAATCGTTGGAGTAATACAGAAACTGGGAGATTTATCGGACGTCCTAAAGGGCATGATCGTTGACGAACGGGCCAATTGGGGGCGCACATCCGAAGTTACTAATTTTGTGAAATGTTCGAGTGCCGCCATGGTAAAAGTGGGCAGTCCATGGCAAAATGGCATTATCCAAAATCAGCGACGCGGCAAGTGCGGTGCAACACGGGTCATAGATGCCAGAGCCAAACGACATCTGCGGAGATGCGTTCGGGCGAACAGACAGCCTTTGACCACCCAGATGAACCCAGGGGATACCAAAAGTGTATTCTCAGTGACAGTTCAGCGAACGTTGCTGCGTATGCGATTGCGCAGCAGACGGCTGGTTAATGCACCTATGCTTACAGCTGTTTGTCGGCGACGAGGGCTGGAATTTGCACGTCAATACCGCAGCTGGACGTCCACTGAGGGGAGACAGTTGGTTTTTCCCCCTTTATGGTGGCCTTACTTTCAATAGGCGTCAATTGGATAAGTGATGTAACTACGTTACATGGACCACGCCCGCCAACGTAGACTTGCATAGTGAATTGACCAATAGTTAAAAAGATGAAAGCAGATAGGTGGAATTTGGATCCGGGAGTTTAAACAAAACGTCTTTGCAAGAGAGGAAGGAAGTTTAATGTTAGTATGAGAAGCAGTGCTCGCAAGGAGCAGTGCAAAGTAAAGAGAGAATTTAACTTGATTATAACTAATTTGCCTACAGAAGTAGAGCAAGGAGATTACATAACAGGTTTTTTTATTATTAGAGGAGAAGGAAGGGAAAAATATAAAAATTAATTAAAAAAAAAGGCTCTAGGCCATTTTCTGTTCGCAGGGTTGGCTGGGTCATAATTGGCGAGATTTGAGAGAAGATCTTTATCTAACGAATTGTGAAAGTTAACAGTTAATTTTTGAATGAAATTTGCCTTACTTTCCTTACTTTTCCTTTTTCAGGTGGCTTTTTCTTTTATGCTCCATAGGGCGGATGGGCGTTGGAGTACACGGAGTGAAACGTCAGAAAACAATCACCCTACAACAATTACCAGGAGGTCCACCTCTACATGCGGATTGCTTTTCCTCTACTCGTTAACATCTTTCCAGCAGGATAATACGACGAGTCATACAGTTCGCAATGTAAGTACGTGGTTCGAAGAGCGACAGTATGAGTTTAACGTACTTCCCTGCCCCCCAAACTCCCCGTTGGCGTTTGGTTTAGTTTGGTTTGGAGCGCTACGGTCAATTTTTGATACACGAGGGCTAATTATAGTGGGACCTACAGCATAAAGCGGATACCGAACAGCTACAAACGTCTATGGCAAGAGTGGGATTCAAACCCACAGACTTTGGTACCGAATGCCAGCGCCCTAGCTGTTGGCCCATCCAAAACTCCCCAGACTTAACCCAATCGAGAATCTGTAGAATCAACTTGATCGGGTTGTTCGCGCCATAGATCCTCAACCGAGCAACCTAGATCAGCTGGCCATGAAACCGGAGCAGGCATAGCTCCAAATCCCTCTGAACCTACAAAACCTCATTAACTATCATCCTGCAGAGTCTTACAGCGGTCAACAGAGAGAAATGTGGTTCTTTTAGCTTTTGACAGATGGTCACATTAAAGTGACTGGATTGCGTATATATGCACATGCACTTATACATATATATATATGACACAGTGCTTACACCGCGTAACCTTTATCTAATTAATTAATCTAAATTGCAGTCATCATATAGGCATGTAGAAAATAACTACGACTTAAATAACAATTGAAGACCTTCTTTATTTCACTAGTTCAAAGTCAATTCAATCCGTGCTAAGTTCCAATCATCTCTCAGCTCACGACACCCGACTTTGTCCAGCGGTGGACAACTCTAATATACCCTTTGTTCTATTTCGCGCTCTGCAATTCCGTGGCCGAAGCATCTTGTGACATCCGTGAGTCAGCCACCACGAGCTTTCGAACATTAGATGACTGCGTTAGTCCGAGCTCGATAGGCAGTTAATTATTGATGACCGCAGAGTCTTACGAATTCTCCGCTTCATTAAAAAGCAAAGCTACTTCCTGAATTGGAAAAACACTAAAATATCTATTAGTAAATTACCGTTTAACGCTAATTTGCCAAATTTTAACCCAATTAAATCTAGTTAGTTATAGTTTATGCTTCTAGCATTACACACACACACAAACAAACAAACACACACAAACAAACAAACAAACAAACAAACACACACAAATACACACACAAACAAACAAACAAACAAACAAACACAAATACACACACACACACACACATATATATATATATAATTAAATTGTTTACATTTATTTATTTCACACAAAACAGCGTATATACTCCATTTGCTATCATAAAGTTATGTCGAATATATAAATACTCAGTTATTTTTAGGAAACCTTTAAACAGATAAAGAAAGAACATTTCTAATAAGAAAAAAAATATCATTATATAAGGGGTCTATGTTTCAATAAAGTCTGTCAGTACATAAATACTGTAGACTAAAGTTGCTTTCAAAAACAAGATGAAATAAATTACATACGTTGGCTAAAATGAGAACTTAAGAGACTTTATTTATCTTAAATTAGTATTTATTTGCAGATTTTCACTTTTTTTTTGGTTCCCTCTAATGAAAAATTTTAGGTGCTGAATATATTCAGCAATTTTCAGGGAAATTAATCACTTGTTCTGAAAACTAAAACCGATTTGTCAACCCCAAACATATTTTGGCAAAGAGCTTTTCTAAGATAAAAAAAATGTCCTTGCCTAAGTGTTGTTTTAATGTAATTTGTAAAGGAAACATCCATTTGGTACTATAATTACTCCTTATTTTCATCATTGAGACATTAGCAAGATAAACATGTCTGGAATGCATTTCTTTAATTATTTCATTCGAAATGAAATGATGTAATGAATATATAAAAATTGTAAGAAAAATATATAAAGATGAATTACTTAAATTTTCAGGAGTTATGTTTTGGCATAGGTAATGAGTGGTAGGTTTCGGAATGTTTTAGCAGCATCATGAAAATTATGAATAATAGTATGTAAATTAATTATTCGGCTATGAAATAGGTAAAATGAAATCATACTTTGGTTCTAAAACTTAAAATTGTGAAAGACCATGAAGAGCTAAAGAAAAGAGTCCTTTTAGAAGCAATAAAGGTTAAATATAGCAGAACAATGTTTATTTTCTCGCCAAAGTTGTACCTCAAAATAACCATATTTAAGTTGCTTTACAACGCTTTCACGAAGTAAACTTTTATTTACCCTAAAGAAAATATCTTATTACTTCAGAATCCAGATTCGGTGACATCGTAAAAGCAAATGCAAAATATAAACCAAGCAACAAAGGAAAAAGTATTGCAATTTTAAGCCACTGTAGAATCAATACCAAAGTGCTCAAAACGCAATACAAACTCTTTTAATTCAGAACTTCTGTGGTGCGTTACATATGTATCTCGAAACAGCTTTACTTTTTAAAAAAAGAATGCATTCATTCTAACCATTTCTTCGGATTTATGTTGAGTAAAAGAAAAGATGGGAGCCAACGTAAATATAAAACTTCCAATTTCTACAAAGATTCGGAGTGTTTCTAAAGTCGATGTAAAGACCTCTCCAAGTTGTGTTCGAGCAAGGCATTATGTGTTTGTTTTTCGATACCAGTTGAAACTCTTAAAAGAAGCTGTTGCCAGATTCCTCCTGCGAAATCCAATATCAAAAAATACTCCTCTGTAAAAATTATTCTTTTAGGTCGATACGTCAGGTAACAACTGCTCGCTGAAAAAACGAAGTGGATGCCGGATCTTGGCTCATGCCCAAAGTTTTGTAAATGAAAGTAAGTTTTAAATATACACTTAGGAACCCTTTTTATCTTTAATTTTTTATGGAAATTCAGAGAGAAATGGTACTTATTAATCCTAATTATTAATTATATTTTATATAAAATAATCAAATTTTTATTGACGATATTTTTTTGACGATAACTAACATATTAATTCGCGTTTTCCTTTGATAGCTGTTGCCAAATCCGCTCTGAAAAATTTGAAGACATAATTTCTCATCAAATCGTTTTATTGCTATGCAACCAAGTAATGCGTATAAATCTTAAAAATCCGGGAAAATATTGGCTTGAATCCAAATGTTTTTTTAAATCTAGTAAAATTTTAAAAGGTGCTCCAGGAAATTAGTTTTTAAGATAGCTTCCTCGTTTATTTCTGAAATCATTTATCTTTACTGCTTCTTTTCACATAACACATGTCATACACACTGTCATTATTATCAATCTGTGTATCTAGTATGAAAGTGGTTTGAAAGATTTAATTCAAGAAATAATTGACTGATCTGCGGGTGTTAATGTATATAGTATTTTGTTTTAGATTTTCCATGAAATTGAGTTAAAAGATTTTTTATTTACTATAAACTGATAAATGTTATAAATACTTACACAGTAAGAGGGAAAATATGAAGACATAATTTCTCATCAAATCGTTTTATTGCTATGCAACCAAGTAATGCGTATAAATCATAAAAATCCAGGAAAATATTGGCTTGAATTTATGTTGAGTAATTTTTTAGGGATTTCAATTTCATTGGAAATGAAATGATGTAATGAATACAGCATTGTAAGAAAAATTAATATATATTTATATTGAAATCCCTTAGATGCCGAACATTTTATCAATATGCTTTAGCTAGAAATAACATGCCAATTTTATGTTCTGTTTTGAAACTGAAATACACAGATGTGTTTTAAATAACAGTTTATGGATATAAAACACTTAAAATTACACAATTGCTATCTTTAGTTATAATCTAGGGTACTAGAGAAAAAGAGAATGTAAGTAAAAAACATTAGAAAAACTATTTAATTATTTCATTGTCTAATTTTCACAGATTCAAAATGCATAAACAAGTCAGTAAGTTAGTTAAGAAACACAAATAAATAATCCAACAGATATAGATAAAAATTTTACTAAAAAAGACAAAAAACAAACAGAAATCAAGCACTATGGGCATCCACGCACCAACGGCAAGATTCTACATAAGAGCCGGAACTGAACCATAAAACGACAGTTCCCCTTGAGGTAGTTGACATGGTTAGGCCCCCCTGATGACGTGACCTGTCGATTACCTCTGTCGTTTTATGGTTCAGTTCCGGCTCTTATGCAGAATCTTGCCGTTGGTGCGTGGATGCCCATAGTGCTTGATTTCTGTTTGTTTTTTGTCTTTTTTGGTATAATTTTTATCTATATCTGTTGGATTATTTATTTGTTTTTTTCATTATGGGGATATGAAGCTTCTGCGCTATCCTCTATTGAAAATGTTTTCTTTGCAGGATATGTTTTATGTTATAGTGATTTAGCAGTCTATGCTTGTATTTTAATTTTGTTTATTTCTATGGTTTACTTCTTAAGAAACACAACTCACTTCTTTTACCAATCGATTGAGAATATCTAGTTTGTTCTAGCATTTGACTTAACTGATCTTGACCATTTTGTGACACCCTACAAATAATATTAAATACAATTTTCTCTCTCAAACCTTCATAATGATAACAAATAAAATATGAGTCACTTCTCTATTCCATCTTAAAATATGAATACTGAAAGCTCTTCCCCAAAACCTGGAAACAGGCTCGACCCAGTATCAGAAGAACTTACTTTGTTGGAGTTTGACTGAACATTTATTTGTTCATTTCATTGTTGACACTGGTGTTATTTTTATCTTTGAAAGAGCATGAAAGTCGGGAACTAGTCGGTCGCAAAGTAATTCTCTCTCGGTATAACTCCATAGGACTGCGTAATGCCGGCATTATCTCTGCTACACGTAAATAAAAATTTTTATTAAGGGGACAGTGGATCTTCAAACCTAACTTTTTTTGTTTTGAATGGATTTGCTTGAAATTTGAATATATGATTAGTACCATAGATATGTAAAAGTGGTTAAAATTTAAAGATGAAATATTGATAATTTATGAATTATAAATTATTAATTATATCAAAAATTGGCCTAATTAAAAATGTTCCATGCGCATTTCTTTTGCATATAATATGGTAATTTTTATTTACAGGATACCTTACAGAACTAACAATGAAACTTATTGCTTATTTTAAGCATTCATGAAAAATATAAAGAGAAAAAATAATAATAGTGAAAACACCCTTTTTATTATGCAAAATATACCTATAAATCATCTTTTCAAGTACAAAATTTAGAAATTCTGAGCTACGAAGCATAATTATTTTCAACAAGATTTATTTGATATACAGTTAAGTATATAAAACTTAAATTTCAAAGCAATACGATAATTAGAAATGCGCCTGGAGCAGTTTGAATATTCGTATGACATGAAAATTTTTATTTTGAGAAAAACACATTTAAAGTTATTGCTATTAGTAACCACATAATATCTAAATTAAATGCTAATGCCTATAACTAGTAAAGTAATCAGAGAAATTAAAAATTCTTTTTGCAACACATTCCTACTCGTCCGTAGTTCCACAATTCGATAAAATAAAAAAAATCGAATTTTTGGACCAATTTCACAATTTTGAAAGTCCACTGTCCCCTTAAAGAACATGGAAATTATTTGTACGTTACTGGAAGCAGAGTTAACATTTGTAGCAAAATAAAATCTTTCAGACATAAAACTGTGCCTGTGAAAGTACATACTGAATAGCGCAGAAGTCGATACACTTTCATTATTTGTGACAAATGGATATTAGCTTGGAAAAGGTAATTTCTTTCTTCAATTATTCTGAAAGGGGTCCGATAAAATATTCTTTAAAAAATCACACTTTTATTTACTTTTTTGAGGGTAGAGGAAGTTTTATACCTATTATATAGAACATCTGTATCAAAATAATTTAAAACACATGTTTGTGATATTGTAACACTCTGTGATGCAACAGTTTTATGTATTCTATTCTTGTGCTGTTGTACATCTATAACTTGAGTCTATTTATATCTAAATGAAAATTAATTATATTTTAGATCATTTTTGCATCTTAAAGACCTTACAAGGTACATTTTGCACAACGTTCCATCGTTCCATTGTAAACTGTATTCAGGTTTTAATTTGGAGTAAAAATTGATAAAATATTTTCCCTAATGAAAGAAAAAAACAATTGTCTTGATAAGAGTGATTTTTGGCTTTCAAAGTAATAAAATAGTTTATAACATATTTAAAAATTTGAAAGACAAATTATTTTTCAACCTTTCCCTGGCAGAATATAGGGATTAAAGGTAAATTAATCATTGATTCTCTTAGTATATGAAGAACGAAATTTGCTTCGTATTGAATTTTTTGACAGCATTTAAATTTTTTTTTATTTTGAATATGAAGATTTTAATTTAAAAACACATGTGATGGGAAAATAATAATTTACTCTTTGTTAACATAAAAGAGAAAAAAAATGTATTCTTCCAAACCCTCTAAACAATGCTAAAATGACATGAGTAGCATTCTATTAATAAGAAAAACGTAACCGTGATATCAATAAAAACAGTTGAAAACTTTGGATCGATTAGAATAAAATTTTTAATGGAGCCAAGTTACAATGTTTTTATTACTTTTCATAGAAAAATTAATTTATTGTTAATTTAAGCCGGAAGTATTCGGTATTATTTCAAGTTTCTTTGTTGACCTCAGTCAGCTAAGACAGAAATCGTGTTACATAGGACTTTTTTATTTCAGGAACTCGGTATTACTTCTGTGATATGGCTTTTTAGAGCTCCATATTTTTTAAAAAAGGGCAACTTGAAACATTGTAAATTATTCATTCTCATTAAACAGCCTTTTCGATTTTTAATTTGAAATAAAAATTCTAAAAATATTTTCCATTAAAAAATAATTATTCTGCCAAAAATTTTATTATTTTGCAGTTTAAAGTGATAAAAAATTGTTAACACGTTTTTATCAATCCAGACGAAAAAACTTCCAGACAGTTTCTTACACAAGTTTGTGGAAAATTTAAGCAAAAAGAAATTGGTTTAGCATGTATATCCGGCACTAATCATGATACATGTTGAATTAAAAAAAATTCAAAAGAAAATTTCGAATTATCCAAATATTTATTTCAAAAATAATGATTCTTCATTAATGACTTATTGGTTGAAAAAAGACCAGTGAAACAACTTTCTTTTCCTTTCAAAATCTTGCAAATTTGAATTTAAATGTATCGTGTTCAGATAATGCTAAGAAACTTAATTTATCACTATTTTTAACATTACTTAATTATTATTCAGTCTATTTTGGTGTTTACATACAGTTTTCCTTTTTAGTGATCCGGATGTTTAAATCTTTCAGCAAGGATATTTAATAAAAAAAATTATTTATGTATGAACTAAAAAGATTCTTTAATTTTATTGATTATCACTGGCAAATATTTATTAAAGCTATATAAAACTTAACGACAGATTATTGTATTTATAGTCTATTAATTTTCTCAGAAACTCTCTTGCCGTATTTGAAATTAATATTTATGTATTTTTTAAAATAACATTCCCATTGAAATATATTCCATATTGTCATTCACTCGGATCAAAAAGTTCCAGGGATAATTAATTTAAAATAACAAAACTTGAAATAAACTTCATAATCAAAATATATTATGAAGCCTGATAATATTGTTAATATCTGCCGCTAGATAGAGTTCTTGTTGCTCATTCCCATAACCCAAAGTCGGTTGATTTATACAAGCATGTAAAATTTAAATTTCGGACTTGAAAAATGTCCCAATTTGAAGAGAGGTGATTTGAACAGAGGTGAAAGAATGCATCAGAAATGTGGAAATGATAAATAAAGCTTACAGTGACAAAGTGTTATTCAAGATGAATTATTTTTGAATGGTTAAATGACTAAAAGAGGGCCGCGCTTCACAGAAAGCTGATGCAAGGTCAGGCCGACCGGCGATTTCAATAACTGAAGCAAATGTTTTCGCCGTTAAAAGTCTAAAAAGTAAGGTCATGCTGGAATTGTTTTTTTTATCACAGAGGTTTCTTTCACTTTGAGTTTATACCTCACGGACGTACTGCAGATAAGGAAACGTACAAGGGAATATAAAGCCGACTCAGGGAGGCCTTCATGAGGAAGATATTGGACTTGTGGAAAGAAAAACACTGGAAATCGCTCCATGATAATGCCTCAGCTCATTAATTGTAGCTGAATATCAACCAAAACATGCTGAAATTGTCATGAGACATTCTCCATACTCATCCAAACTTGCACAATGTAATTTATTTATTTCTCCGAGACTTAAACATGTTTTGAAATGGAACCGCTATTCAAGTCCAGAGGAGGTCAAGGTTCATGCGACAATTGCTGTGAAGGACATCTCAAAAATGGATTAGGAACTGCATTTTCAGACATCTACAGACTCTGGAATAAATGTGTAAATAGCCGAGGCCAGAATATTGAAAATTTTTGATTTTTCCCTTGTAAGTCACAAATATAGCAAAAATAATAATATTTACTTATCATCTACTATATATACACTGCTGGCCACTGTAAATGCAACACCCTGTAGGAAACATGCAAATAACATGAAATTTACAACATGCATTAGCGGAGGTGAGATATGCAAATAATTAGAATTTCAGCACAGACGCACATCACGCGCGCCTGTGGCGCCACTTCAAAGCGCTATTTAAGGCTTGGAGATTTCGACGATTTCAAGTTCGGCAATTGTGTTTTTCTTGTGTTTTTTTCAAAAAAACGATCAATTATGCCTCGTCGAAACCAGCGATCATCTTTGATCAAGTATCCGAGTTCGACAGAGGAAGGATAGTGGCCTACCGAGATTGTGGATTATCTTTCAGGGAAGTCGGTAGTCGTGTTGGACGAAACCAAACAACTGTAATGCGGATATGTGATCGTTGGATGCTGGAGGATAGGACGGACCGGCATGTTCGATCGCATCCACCTCAGCGCACCACTTCACGTGATGACAGGCAAATTGTGCGCATGGCAGTGACGGATAGCTCAGTCACATCACGAACCATAGCACAGCACATGCAGTCTGTAACGCATCATCCAGTGTCTGCGCGTACCATTCGACACCGTTTACAGAAGAGTGGTCTGTCCGCAAGGCGTCCATTGCTTTGACTACCCTTGACGCTGAACCACAGACGTCTCCGCCGCCAATGGTGCGATGACAGGATTATGTGGACGGCAGAATGGAATGAAATTCTCTTTACTGACGAGTCACGCTTCTGTCTGCAACACCACGATGGTCGCATTCGAGTCTGGAGACACCGTGAAGAGAGGATGCTGAACAGCTGCGTTATGCACCGCCACACTGGTCCTGCACCGGGTATTATGGTATGGGGCGGTATTGGATATCACTCTCGCACACCTCTAGTACGCATTGCCGGTACTTTAAACAGCCAACGCTACATCTCCGAGGTGTTGGAGCCAGTTGTCCTTCCTTACCTTTAGGGTTTGCTCACAGCCATATTTCAACAGGATAATGCGCGACCACACGTGGCACGCATTGTCCAATGGTTCTTCGTAAATCGCCAGATTGAATTGCTTCCCTGGCCGCCTCGCTCTCCGAATCTTTCGCCGATAGAAAACATGTGGTCCATGGTTGCTCTACGATTGACAAAGATTCCATCCCCAGCTGTCACAGCAGATCAACTTTGGCAACGTGTGGAAGCTACTTGGTCTGCTGTACCCCAAGAACTCATCCAAAGTCTCTTTGAATCAATGCCGAGTCGTTTGGTAGCGGTGATCTCCAACAATGGCGGCTACTCTGGCTACTGATTTTGGCAGGAACCACACTTACAGAAATCTATAAATTTAATCATTTGATACTTGGTCAACATGTTATCTACAAAATAAATTTTGTTGTGATATCTCTTGTCTTTCTGGGTGTTGCAATTTGGGTGGCCAGCAGTGTATAAAACAGTTCCGTAACTGACTGACTGACTGAGTGACAGATAACACACAGACCAAATCTGTGGACCTAAATGGTTGAAATTTTGCATGGCGATTCTTCTCAGAAGTGTAGGGAAAATATTTTTAAAGACTAAGAAAGATTTTTGAAAAATTCTTCTTAGATTTTTTAAAATTAAAATTTTAAGCTGCTTTTGTAACGTTCATTAATGTGTGCATGTAAAATAATAATCTGAGGATTATAAAATTTGCATCACAAGAAAGATCATAAAAATTCCTTTAAAATGAAATCTTTTTCGAATCTTTACCTCCATTTTCTGATTTTTGGTGAATTTTTAAAGACTAAATTTTAGAATTGAATTTATAAAATACTGATGACGTGGTTTCTTTTCTTTTTCTGATACTTTAAACTAATTTTGCGTCACGTGCATAACAACGAAGTACACAGTATATATATATATATATATATATATTTGCTAACGCGGCAGACGATTGAACATTATCCAAATTAATATTAAAATACAGTAAATGAAATGTTCCTCAAACTGTACTATATTCTTTAGTATGTTCTATTAGATTTCATTTGAATATTTTCTTCTACATTATCTTGTCTATAAAATTATCCCTTACGATTTATATATATATATATATATATATATAATATATATATATATATATATATATATATATATATATAATATATATATATATATATATATATATATATATATATATATAATATATATATATATATTTATATATATATGAAATAAATTTCAAACCCTTTTTACTTTTTAACACGCCCTTTCCAAATTCTTCATCCTAACGCAATAGAAAACAGTCCCTCTATTTCTACCTGAATCCAAACCGAAGTAAATTATTAGTTTTTCTCCTAAAGCCACGCGCGGAGCATTACATAACAGTTATATAACGCGAACGGCGTGGAACATTCGAAAACCATCATCCCATATGACGCGATTTAATCACGTGTTAGTTTCTGACAAATTAGAAGTTTCATAGACACGAACTCAGGAGAGAATTGCGCGCTTTCTGTAGTTCTTTGTCTGTTTGCTCACAGCCAGAAAATATGTGAGTTTTCGCTCCTGTCAAATTTTTACGGGCGGGGCCGCGTCCCCGACAGCGTCGCGAGATGTCTTCGAATAAATATAATTGATGTTCTACGAAACAGTGTCGGAAATTAAGACTTTGTATGAACCAGCTGCCTTTTTCCTGATGTATTCCGAGGTGTTTTATTGCCCTCTCCATCTACCTCGCCACTCGCTACTTTGATTGCACGTTATGGATGCAAAATGTTTGAAGCTCCCGGCCATTGCTTCGCCCCGCCACAGTTTCCATTTGCCTTAGTGACAAGTACAAAACTGGTGATTTCAACGGCCCCGCAACAACCATACAACCATTATTATTGTTATTATTATTATTACATATATATATATATATATATATATATATATATATATATGTATATATATATGTATATATTTATGTATATATATATATGTATATATATATATATATATATATATATATATATATATATATATATATATATATATATATGTATATATATATTTATATATATATATATATATATATATATATATATATATATATATATATATATATATATATATATATATATATATATATAATATATATAGATATATATATATATATATATATTTATATATATATATATATATATATATATATATATATATATATATATATATATATATATATATATATATATATATATATATATTATAATTAATATATATCGATATTTTTTTTTCGGGGGGGGGCATTAATTGTACGCATTGACTGTTGTATTTAATTTGAATGTACTCCGTAGCGAAGCACGGGTATTCAGCTAGTTGTAAGCATAATTTCTTATTATAATGTAATTATATAAATTAAAGATTGTAAAATGATACAAATTAATATAATTTCGATTGAATCGTGATATATCTCTCCCCTGCGAAACTATCCCGGCATTGCGATATTTGTTACGTAATATCAAAAATGGATTCAGTAATTGCAAACATGGAATCTCATCGCGCTTCATGATCCACTTGACTATTTCACCTCATTCTTCGGAGTGCGTAGTGAGAGTTTTTTCATAAGTTGATGGAGTCTCAGTAGTTAGCAATACGGGATCGCAGTAGGTGATAGATGTGATTGGTTAATAGATGTAAATGATGAATCTGATTTAATCTGACGACAAAAAAATTTAAAATTTTAATTTAACCTCAAGTAACCTTAGAAAATCAAAACCTTAGAGTGTATATTATCTTATTGTATTTATCATTCATTTTTAATAATAAAAATATATTTCTTTAACCATTTCCTTACAGGTTGAGATAGCATGTATCCCAAGAATACGGGCCCAAGAAGGAATATAGTCCAGTCAATGATTGCATTGTAGAATGCATGGAATATGCGAGAATTTTTGACTTCAGGACTTTGTTAGGAGTAGTTAGTAGGTAAACATACTAAAAGTCCCCGCCCCTGGAGGGTGATCTAAAGGAGGAAGGGGGTGGAAAGGTCCCATTTTTCGGTTTTTTCACTTATATCTTGGAAACGGTGCACTATAGAAAAAAATATTAAATATAAACATGAAAGCTAATTAAATTTCCTTTA
This sequence comes from Dolomedes plantarius, assembly GCA_907164885.2. Taxonomy (NCBI): domain Eukaryota; kingdom Metazoa; phylum Arthropoda; class Arachnida; order Araneae; family Dolomedidae; genus Dolomedes; species Dolomedes plantarius. The sequence continues at coordinate 46,040,052 of OU015493.1, read as the reverse complement.
AAATTGCTATTAAACATATATGTCAAATTTCCAATGGTTTTCGAGATATACATCATTGAAAATCGATAATTTTCGAAAAAAATCATTTTTACCTCACTCTTTTTGTCAAACATTTGCTTCTAGTGCCTCCCACCATCGTTTCTCAGAAAAATTGTCCAAGACGAAGTTGTAAACCATTCAATTTCCTTCAATTTGATATACACTTTTACTACTTAATCTTCAACCAATCTAAAGTTATAGTATTTCTAACATGTACGCTCAATTTCAATGTTCCTCTAGAAATGAGTATGTTGAGAGCCTGTTGCGTTTAAACTGCTGTAACTTGCTATCATGATGAATAACAACACTTTAGCAATGGAAATAAGGTAATTTCAATTGAAACACAGCACTTTTTTATAACTATAGCTTTTATTATGTTGTTACGAATCATATAATGAAAGTATTTACATGGGCTGATAGTCAAAGGAAAATCTGTCGATGTCGTCGTCGTCATCTTCTTCCTGAATTAATATTGGGACCCCATTGTTGCAATTGCCTTTGCAATTCGGGCATGTGACAGAGCAGTTTAACGATGCTTTTCTACAACCACACGTGCCACTGTCACATCCTTTCATGCATCGGCAAAAAATCATCTTCAAGATTTCGTCAGGGGCAGCATCCAACTCTGAGAGTTTCGGAACTATTTGGTCATACCTCCTCTCCGAACCCCAATTGGGCGCCTCACCATTAGGTTCCTCCCCTAGCCACAGGTGGACTTGGTGGTACGTCCGGAATTCATGCTGCTTAACAGCTCCTTCAGTTGGAAGGAGAATTCAGAGATCAGGCTTCATGTTTGCAGCTGCTTTGATAAATGATTTGTAGCGGAACTCTTTGAGGGATTTTTCTGTGGCTGGAGCGCCATACCATAAGAGAGTACTCATGATCCCAGCTGTCTGAATGGAGTCAGGGGAAGAAGAACCGCTGGCAAATACCTCAGCTGCACGTTGTATGATTTTGGACTTCTGGAACATTTTAACAAAACCCACTTTACTCTTGCGATACGCTGCGGATGTTGTGTCAAAGCCTGTGAATGCATGTAAGAATAACAAATGGGCATTGTCCTTCATTTTCTACTCCTGCTGCAGCTGTTGTGAGGAATATACACTCGTCTTGATCTTTCCACTTCCAGGTTTTACCAGCAGAATGTCGCGATTAGTTGGGGATTTGGCTACTACGAGAACAGCCAAGTCGACGTCCACTCCAATTACAGCAACCGAGGAATTTTGCTATTTGTTGATAGCTGTCTTCACAATATCAACGTCAGCATCACCTGAAGCTTGGAGCGCATTTATCCCATTTTTCTGCAGCTGCATCATCAGCAGGTTTATCAGCTGACTCTTATTATTAAAGTCGGAAAGGAAATCCTTTTGTCTGACTTTAATTTCACTTTCCAAATTGACAGTGATGTTCACACATCTCCTCAGTCGATATCGTCGACTCTGTTCAGCTGCTTTTGTGTTCTCTGATATGTCAGTGTACCCATCAAAACCCAATGTACAACCTCTCCCATGATAATGGATCATCAGAAATCTAACATACCATCACAAATGGTTGATACAGAGGTCTCTGTTTGCCAAACAACTTTGTGGACTAGGAATCCCCCATCAACAGCAAATTCAAAGGTAGTTAAATCAACATCCTTATCAATTTGCTTAAACAGTGTGTATAGAGCTGACTTTCTGCACTTCCTCATTCCACTTTCGTTGAAGAAAGCCAGGGGGTAGGGAGCCAGTTCATATTGCATATAATTCTTCAAATCGAGGAGCCTAGTAACTTGATTGTTGTTAAATGATTATTTTAATTAATTTTCATAAATTATATATTTGATAAAATTAAATTTAATTTTATTAATTGCTTTTAAATATTAATTTTAATTCATTGAATTTCAAGAATGGTATTTTTAAAATTAATTTAAATGTATTCATTTTATGTTTAAATGTTGTAGAAACGAAATAGTGAAAATATTTGTCAAGAAAATAAATGTAAATAAAAGGGTGGAAGGGTCTGGAACGGGCGGCTTGTGCCTTCAAAGAAGATAAGAACTTAATAGAAGATGGGTGGAACATTCTAGCCTGTCGGCAATTACCTTATTTACATTGCTAAAGTGTTGTTATTCATCATGATAGCAAGTTACAGCAGTTAAAACCACGCAACAGGCTCTCAACATACTCATTTCTAAAGGAACATTGAAATTGAGCGTACATGTTAGAAATCCTATAACTTTTGATTGGTTGAAGATAAAGTACAAAAGTGTACATCAAATTGAAGGAAATTTAATGTTCTAAAACTTCGTCTGGGACAATTTTTCTTAAAACTTGTTCTTACGACCTTCACGTTATCAGTATCTGTCCATCTGACCACCTGCTCCTTTGGAATGATGTAACGACCAGTTCCGTGTAGGAGTATTTCCCGTTTTGAAGATTGTTTGAAGTTTTGTATCTATTAGATACACGCGCTCGATAACGTTTGTGTCTTGAAGCTTTACGGAAGTATCAAGATTCCCTGACGTTTTTGATTTATCTTTTCCCATGATGAGATCTAAACGCTTTTTAGATTTGAAAAATCAAAAAGACCTTGAGCTAGTTCACATAATTCTATTTAGTGATGGAAATGATGAATTAAATGATGAAGAATTTGATGAAAGTGATGATGACGAAGAAGATATTTTAGAAACATGTGAAGTTGATTCTGATAGCAGTGAATGTGATTATAATGACTCAGAACTTGATGATGATTTTTATGTAGGAAAAGACAATAGTACTAAATGGGCAAAATGGTTGGGAAGAAAAAATATCAAAGGTAGATCGCAGAATATTATCAGAAAATTACCTGGAGTAATCGGAAGTGCGAAAGGTATAAAATCTATATAAGGCTCTTACAATCTATATAAGGAACTGTAATTTTTTTTCTGACAAAATATTGGAAATAATTATGAAATGCACTAAATAATACATTTCTGCAGTTTCTAATCTATGTAGTAGAGAAAGAGATGCCAGACTAACAGCTAATATTGAAATAAAAGCCTTTATTGGTTTACTTCTATTAGCTGGTGTTTTGTAAAAATTAAAATTGTAAAAAATTAAAAATAAATAAAAAAATGTCCTGGTGTAAAACTTTGGACCTAAAAAGAATAAAAATAGAAGATTTAAAGTAATACAAATTAACAGAAAGCACATAAAACAGAGTTGTATCTGATAGATACACCGCCGTGAAAGATACACCGCCCGATGACGTAAGTTTCGAGACGCGCCCGACGGAGTGTTAATGAGATCTGATATGTACATACATTGATACAAAACAAAACAAATAACCATTCAATAATTGTAATACACAAGCATGATCGTGCTTAACACTCGTTGGAGTCGGAGGGTATGAAACAGTGGTTGCAGAATAAACAAAAAATGGGTTAATATGGGGTATGGTCCCCTCTTATAGATATACAGGTCTCGCAGCGTGATTTCATACTTGAAATAAGGCAGTTTATCATTTCCTGTGGCAATTGGTCCCACTCGTTCAGCAACGCTGTTTTTATTCCCTGGATGGTTCTCGGAGGGGGTTTGCGAGTTGCAATTGCCCTCCCCAGAGCGTTCCAGACATTCTCTATAGGGTTACGGTCAGGAGATCTGGCTGGCCAATCCATTCGGTGAATATCCTCACTCTCTAGAAATTCTTTGACCAGAAGAGCTCTATGTGGCCTCGCGTTATCATCCATTAAAATGAACTCAGAGTCAACTGCACCCCTGAAAAGGCGAACATAGGGCTCCAAGACCTCATCCCTATACCTCACACCAGTCAGTGTGCCTCTTTCAAAGACATGGAGAGGTGTGCGGCCATCCAACATGATGCCTGCCTAGACCATTAAACCTCCTCCGCCATAATGGTCGATTTCGCGGACATTGGAGGGTAGGTAGCGGGTCCCTGGTTCTCTCCATATGAACGTACGGCGAGAATCTGTGTTTAGCCTGTACCGGGAATCATCAGTGAAGAGAACGGTCGCCCATTGATCCATACTCCAATATCTATGCTCTCTTCACCATGATAACCGGATTCTCCTGTTCTCAGAAGTGAGCGGGACGCAAACAGCAGGACTTCTTGCAAACAACTCTCTCTCATGAAGTCTTTTGGAAAGATTCACCCTTGATACACGGGTTCCTGTGGCTGCATACAAGTCACGAGAGAGCTGAGAAGCTGTAGCACTCATGTTACGCCTCGCTATAATCGAGAAATGGCGATCTTCTATGGCCGTCGTGGCTCTTGGACGACCTTGCCCAGGCTTTCTCTCGATGGATCCGGTATCCTGGAATTGTTTCCATAAGTTACACATGACACTGGCCGTTAAATTGAACTCTCTACAAATTTGGACTTGAGATTGGCCTCCTTCTAGCCTCCCCACAATTCGCCACCTCATTTTATCATATAAACGTTGGTGGTTATTCATTTTTACTGTTAAAATTTGAAACGAACCGATTGCTGCAAAATAAGTCTATTAACCCATTTTTTTGTTTATTCTGCAACCGCTGTTTCATACCTGCCTACTCCAACGAGTGTTACTCACGATCATACGTGTGTATTACAATTAATGAATGGTTATTTGTTTTGTATTGTATCAATGTATGTACATATCAAATTTAATCAAAATCGGTACTGTAGTTCTAGAGATAATCGACCAAGTCTGAAAATTCTCTTAATTTATTACACCAGTGTAGATGAATCTTTATTTGACCGACATATCGCGCGTAGCGGGGAATGTAGCCCCGCCCACAATTTGGCAGCTCGAAATTCTCACAACTTTTCTGGCTGAGAGCAGGCACACAAAGCTACGGAGGCGCAAAAATCTCTCGCTCGATTACGGGTCTATTAAACTTCTAATTGGTTAGAAACGGACACATGATTATGTTGCTTCATATGGGGTGATGTTTTCGAACGTCGTAGAAGTTTCTCCGTTACATAAATTTCGGCCGCACGTGGCGTTAGGGGAAAAACTAATAGATTACTTTAGTTGAATTTGAGGGGTAATGCTTTATTGCAAAAGGATGAAAGAATTTAGATTGGCGTTTTATTAATAAAAAGATTTGAAATTTATTCCATATATATATATATATATATATATATATATATATATATATATATATATATATATGTATATATATATATATATATATATATATCCCTTAATGGCCGTTCTTACAAAGGGGGTATGAAATTTCTCGTTCTAAAGAGGGCATCGGATAAATAGGATATGCTAAAGGTTAAAGAAAAAATGTTTTTTTCCCAATCTTGTTTTTTATCTTGTAGTCGGGTTTTGTTAAAATTTAATTGCTCGACAGCTCTGGTTACATTCTCTCATTACATTCACAGAAACGTCCATTAGTTATTTTACTAGGAAGAAAAAAGAAAAATCAGCAAAACATAGGCAACTCATCTAAAACAGCATTTTTTTTTTAAATATGTCTCTGGGAGAGTCAGAAAACCAACATATTCTTTTGTAAAATATGTGTTTCAGTAGAAAAGCAAAAAAAAATGGAGAGTTAAAATGGTACATCGAAGCATTAGGGGAACCTTTCGCGTTTACGACTTTCAAAGCTTTCAGCGTATTCCTGATGTCGTAAATATAAAACAAAGAGCTGTAAAAGAGTACAACTGCCTTACGAGACAATGTTTATCTGTTTGTGCTCCAGAAAGTGTAGTGAACCGAGAAATACGACAGAATGGAATTTTTAAACCACATTTCCATACGTAAGTTCATGTAGATCGTGAATATTTCTTACAAACTTAACAATATATAATGTATGTACTTACTAGGGTGGGGCGAAAAAAAATTGTTTTTTTATAATCAATTTCTAATAGCGCGGAAAACTTGCGCATTGGCATCCTAATAGCGGGAAAAATATTATAAAAAAATATAAATTGGTTTTGAAATCACGAAAGATCCCTAAAGTTTAGAAAAAAAGAAAAAAATCTGTACATTTTAAAGACGTATAAAAGTTTTTTAACAGTTTAGTTTATTTCTAATACTGTAAAAACTACTCTTAGTAGTTATCTAAACGTGGGAAAAATACTTTTGGACACATTGGCGTTCATTTGAATTCGCTCAAAAAGCCTTAAATTACCATTTATTTTTGTAAAAACCTCATATTGCAGCTCGGTGGAAAAGTTTGCGGGCATGAAAACAGAGAGTGTTTTATTCGGACAACATCAGGATCAAGGTATTTGATGCCAAAATTTGATACGAAGTCAGAATTTAAAGGGACTTCAGTGGAAGTAACCACACCCAAATTGGTTGGTTGGTTGGATAGCGTGTGGGTGGGACTCGACGTGCAGCCACCTCCACGTGGTCAGTCCTGGTCTTTTCAGCATAAAGGAAAATCATGCTGAAATGGGCGAAGAGCTGCAATATGAGGTTTTTACAAAAATAATAGTATTTTAAGGGGTTTTGCGCGAATTCAAATGAACAGCAATGTGTCCAAAAGTATTTTTCACGCATTTAGGTAACTATAAAGAGTATTTTTTACATTATTAGAAATAAAGTAAACTATTAAAAAGAATTATACGTCTTTAAAAAGTGCAGATTTTTCTCTTTTTTTCTAAACTTTAGGGCTCTTGCGCGATTTCAAATCCAATTTATATATTTTTATATTATTTTTCCCGTTATTAGGATGCCAATGGGCAAGTTTTCCGTGCTATTAGAAATTGATTATAAAAAAATAACTTTTTTTCGCCCCACCCTAGTACTTACGTTAACACAGTATATTTGAAATCTATAAAACTTTGCAGTGTGTCTGTAATTTAAAGGTGTAAAGTCTCAAAATTTTCTGAAATAGAAAAATTTTATTGCTATTTGTAGAAGCCCTGAATGTTTTAATTCATCGCGGTGTATGGTAGAGAGACGGTCAATAGTAAAACTCCTATAACAACTTCAGAGGCAAAAAATAAATAAATATTTGAGGAACACTAAGGTGGCGTAAAAGAAAACTGTCTGTTTGGCCGTTGATAGCGATAAAGGCTATAAATATTGCATGATAAATGGTAACGTTATTTTATGGGCCACAATAAAACTTTCAGATAATGGTCAAAGTGGTATTTGAAACGATAATTATGGTGGGGAGGTACTTGGTAGACTGTACACATGAACAGTTAAATAAGGGACCAATTGGGGCAGGTACTTCTAGGAGAAAGGCAGCCGACTGTCGAATGAGAGAAGCCCCTCCAAGAAGAAAACGAGAGAAGGTCGATAGATTTCGCTTGATGTTCCCCAGAGCTCGGACGATATAGAGTGGCGATTGAGCTGTCTCGGAGTCTGGCGGAAAGTCCTGGAAAACGACATGATAATGATGAGTATGGCATGATGTGGGCCCTGTCAACGAAATCATTCATTCCTGTATTCTTCAACAGTATTAAGTGACTCCCGAAAGAACTTAGAAATAATTGCTTTGCAGAATACTTTGTCTCTGCTACTGATACCTCATGCATTAAATGCATTAAACATTATTCTATTATTAATTTCACTTACACGAATTTTTAGTATTGTCAAATAAATGTATGATAAAGGCCAATTCTTTGTGTTTCCTTTCTTGCCCCAACACATGCACGCATCCATTGTTTTAAGGTACTTTTACAGCCTATACTATTGTTTAATACATACTATAGAACTCTATGAAAATTAAAACTAAATTCATAATTTTTCTCAGCGTATACAAATATATATTAAACCTTTTTCTACTATGTTATTAATGATCGTAACTCAGTATAGAATTTTTCATGATTTGCCATCTTGGAAATGCATCGAAAACATGAAGGTATCTGTATGAAAATTTTTAACAACATTCTTTTCTTCTATTTTCCCTGTGTCTTCAAGATTTTGAATTAAAATTTGCGGAAATATTTACCCTAAAGTAAAAATTGTCCTGAATAATTTGTTTTACTGCATTCAGGTTGATTAAATATTTTATAAATAATTTTTTAAACCATGAAGGGGAAATTAGTATGAAACTTTTATTTTGCACGAAACTAAAAATAATCTAGAAATACATTTATCGGTATAGTGTACAGATTGATATTTAAAATTTTGAATTTCATTTTTTTTAAATGTTTCATTCCTAAAATTTAAAATTAAAAAAAATAAATTTTGCAAGTAAGGTGACAAACTTATATTATAAGATGCATAAAAAGAAGAGAATAAAATGTATAAAAGAAAAGAAAAATTTCAAACGAAAACAAATCTCGGACCACTTAATAAAAGGAATTTGTTTTCTTTTGAATTCAGCCAAACTTTACCGAGTTTTTTTTTTTGTGACATTTCTAAGAATAATTCATTACTAACTTTACACAGAACAGATTCATTTCTAGATTCCTTGTTGCCCGTTGTTGGTTAAAATAGGAATCTTTTGAAATTGTTGGAAAAATTTTCTCATTATTGTGGTTAGACAGATTCGTAACAAACAGGTATACTACGATTTTTTATGGTAGTCACTATTTGTTACAATAATCTTTTGTGTATGTGTTGCAATATTTCATATTTTATTGCGGCCTATTGTCATTGTTAAAAGTTTCCTCATTGTTGTGGTTAGACAGATTCATAACAAACAAGTTTGTTACGATTTATCATGGTAGTCAATACTTTCGATAATCAATAATGTAGGTTTTGCATTATTTCATATTTTATTGCCACCTATTGTCAGTTAAAACAAGATTATTAAGGTACGGAAAAATTGTTTTTTAAGGGAAATAGTTTGGTTATGTGGTTCTTTACTGCTGCGAATCAGAAAACATGAAATTTGAAATAATTTTATATTTGTCCCAATTGTTGCCTTCGAAAGCAATTCTTGAGGAACACAGATAATTATCTGTGTAAAAGTAAATTATAATTTACCTTTCTAAAGTCAGATTTCTAGAATGATTTCAAACGATTCTAAATTATCGCAATTATTTATATGTTGAATTATGAAAATTACAAAGGATTGAATATACAATTAAATTATCTCTTCCCCCTAAACGGCTAAGATTTCGTATATGTGTTCCATTCTCGCCAAGATGACTATGCGCTGATCCTTGCGGCGCGGCTCGTTCTACTCCCCTCGGGAGAGCCGCCTCGATGAGCTACGTCACAAGGGTTGCCCTGATAGTAAGCCGGCCGGTTCAGAAGGGTCAATGTCAGATTTTTTTCTGCTATTTCTTGGTAATTGTATGATTTTTTAATCTGATTTTCATTAGCTTGTATTATTTTACTTGAGCAATATAGCATATTTATACATTTATATATAGAATAATATATATTTATATTAAATTGAAATAGATTGCTTAAATTTAGTTCTTTGATTCTTGTTCCGAGTTTTTGCACGTGTTCTTGGTAATTGTACAATTTTTTAATCTGATTTTCTTTAGTTTGTATATTTTACTTGAGCAATGTGGCATATTTATACATTTATATATATATATATATATATATATATATATATATATATATATATATATATATATATATATATATATATATATATATATATATATATATATATATATATATATATATATATATATATATATATATAGTATAATATATATTTATATAATTTATATAAAATTGAAATGGATTGCTAAACGAGTTTTTGCACGTGTTCTTGGTAATTGTACGATTTTTTAATCTGATTTTCTTTAGTTTGTATATTTCATTTTACATAGCATATAATACATAGCATATTTTTAGATATATACAGCATAATATAGAAATAAATAATATATTTATATTAAATTTAAATAGAAGGAATTGAATTGTTAAATTTGAATTTTTTAAACTTTATTTGAAATGATTAGGTTTGTCAATTGGATATTATTTTATTTAATGTAATTTTAATAACGTAATTTTAATAATGTAACTTTAAGGACTACGTTTTTCAATAATAAACGTCGATTTTATATCTAAGGCCAGGCGCCCACTGGCAACTTTTAATTTGGGCAACTAAACAGTTTAGCCACTTGAAAGTTGCCGGATACGTTCGACAAGCGCCCACTGGCAGCTAAATAGTTGCTTTGCACTCAGTTTGAAAATGGATTTGAAAATGGAAGCTGCATATGTTTGTGCCCTCGCTCTACGGCGAAAACTTCAACCAAACCACAGACGATTTTGGGTCCATCCAATAATAAGTAGGAGATTATTTGACGGGCAGTTTTATAAATTATTTGAAGATTTAAGAGTACACCCAACTACTTTCGGATGAGCGTTGAAAGTTTCGAGAATCTGCTGTTATTAGTGGGGCCCAGTATTTCGTACCAAAATACAAGATTACGTTTGGCTATACCACTGCAGGAAAGATTAGCTGTGACTTTAAGGTAAGAAAAAATATTTCTTAAAAATTTGCATGTTTATTGAAATAAAATACATATTACAAACATTTTTTTGTAAAAATATTTTTCGACTGTGCTTCTAGCAATAGTGGATTGCGATTACAAGTTCATTTATGTAGAAGTTGGAGCATACGGTTAATCAAGTGATTCTAATATTTTTAAACAGTCAGCATTTTCAAGGTTGCTTGAAAGAAACCAATTAAAAATTCCAGAACAAAGTTGTCTCCCTAATGACGACAATGGAACGGCAATGCGATTTACTCTAGTGGGGGATGAGGCATTTGCTCTTTCACGGTTTGTATTACGACAATATCCCAGCAGAAATCTGTCCGTAAAACAACGTATCTTTAATTACAGATTAACAAGAGTCCGCAGACTGGTAGAATGTACATTTTGGAATTTTAGCAAAAAAAAAGGAGAATATCTCACAGGCCTCTCGATACCAGTATTGAATTTAGTGAATCTGTTATTAAAGCATGCTGCATTCTACACAATTTTGTTAGAAAACATGATGGAATACGGTTTGAAGACACTCTCTTTGACTGTTCATTGGAAAGAATCTCTACAGTTGGAGAAAGAAGCAACAATCAAGGTTTTGCGATAAGAAGTTATTTTACATATTATTTCATTTCTCCTCAAAGAAGTGTTCCTTGGCAGTATGACAAAATTTAATACAAAAGCTGTATATGATAAATGAAAAGAGTTAATATTAAAAAATTATCAACTTACTCTTTTAGTTCTTTTGTTTTTCCTCCAACTTATACCAATTTTCAGTGAATTGTTAACACAATTCCTCCCATAAAGACTTCTTTAAATTCTTCTCAGAATATTTTTTGGGATTTTATGTTGTATAAAGCTGGCCTTTTTCAATTTCACTTATAAATAGTTCAGTGTCCAGTGACATGTTTATACCGAGTACTGAAGCAAACTTGTGATCTTCAACTTTGCCAACTCCTCGTGAATCGGACTAGCCAAACACGCCTTCGATGATTTGTCTCGATCTGATCCATAGGCGTAGCGTCGGGGGGGGGGGGGCACGTGCCCCCCAACTTAACTTGAAATAAATTAAAACGTTAATAGAAGTTCAGCTAAAATCGGAAAATTGTAGAAAACTTTTAAGAAAGTTGTTTTTTTCCCGCTTTTTCAAACTATGAAACTAAAGATTCCGATTATGTCTTTAGCCTTAACATAGTTTTTAACAATGATATGATCCATAACAAAAATTCGATGCTATTTTTTTCTCATTTTATTTATATTATATTTATTTTTCTAATTGTATAACTTTTGAATACTACTCAAACATCAATTCCATTGTTATTCAATTTAAAAAATGCCATATTTCATATTTTAAGGACCGTCTGGCAGTCAATGCGCGGAAGAGGACCCTAACTGAATTCAATTCGTGCTGCCCACCAAAAAAGTTAGAAGCACGCTACGACTATGGTCAGATGTATTACAAGCAACTAAATAATCACCAGTGGGTGCAGTCCTATCTAAACCAACATGATCTATTTTCCCCGGCAACAGTTTCATCACCCAAAGAATCGAACATGTTGGAATTTTTTAGTTGCCGCAACTGAAAAATCGCCAGCGGGCGCATTACCAAAAAAATCAATGTGTTTCATTTTTGTGATTAAAAAGTTGCTTTGAAATAATCGCCAGTGGGCACCTAGCCTAAAAGTCATCACCAGATAATTTACAAGTAAGTTTTATTTATTGATAAATTTATTTATATGTAATTTCACTGAAAAGGGGTAGTTAAATAAGCTGTGTTGCGATAAGCGACGAGTAGAGCTAAGGGCGGGGTTTAAAAACCAGTTCTACCCATTTGAACAGGGGTAAACAAAAACTGCGCCAATGTTGGCGTGAAAATTGGCTTGGCGATCTTGGAACACATATAAGGAAGCTGTTCCAATTAAACTTCATTTTGTGCAACATTGAAAGTAGTTTGAAATTTTCCTAATCCAGTATTAAATACATTACCTAAAGAATTTCATATTTGTCGTGGCATTTCGTTTGGAATTATAATTCTTTCAACTCCTAAATATAGTCTCTCTACATTATTGGATAAAATAAAATCTTAATTGAATATTTAAAATGGAAGTGTCTGTTATGCATTCCTTGATATGCAAGAATGCGCTGATGAAAAGCAGGACGGAAATCAAGCGCAGATCTTTCCATGCCAAAAATGAAATAGAAGATTAATGAGGCCATCGCAAATCTTCACTTGTTTTCAAACTAATGACCCGAAATATTTTGGGTCATTAAGGATAATCCTGAACTCCACGTCCGCTTGGAAGCAGCTACCCTGCTTCATAAAAGTGGTTTGGATGTCGGAGAACGGAATTAAAACGGACACATCCACTGTTGACAAGTGTTCGAATTTCTAAACTAACATGGTGACTCCTTTATATATATATATATATATATATATATATATATATATATATATATATATATATATATATATATATATATATATATACGCAATAATAACAGTTTAATTCTATTCCTTTCATTCTCCAGTTTTAATATTGTCTTTCCTGTTATACAACTTCTCGCGTTTTTTTCGTTAGGCAGCTGATTGTCAGTGAGCCTATTTCACCACGGATAATCACGTTTACAAACAAACCTAATGTCGAACTGGGACGATACGGAGTTTAGATATGCATTGAGACGGTCTCCAATGTCTGTTCTTTGTAAATACTGTAAGCAACTTCCAGTCTTTTATATTTGTTATACAATTTTTAAACATTAAATAACTATAATGGGCACGATAGAAAAAAGAATTATTCCCATCAATTGGATTGTTTAATTGGATTTGATTTTGCTCAAGCCCGACTACATTTATTTAACCCAAGAAGCCCCCTGCAGGTGTGAATGCCCGTTCTTCTGTTTCCGTATATCGTTACAAGGGTCTGTCAGATATATTCCTTATGTATATATGAGATAGCTGTTTCTAACAGGAGCAATATTTCGGGAGCACAGATAAGTTACTTTTCAACAAGATCGTAATAATTGATACCAAATGTTGGATTACGAATAAGACGAACATATTAAATTATGTAATTAAATTATTTCTTGTGTAGTATCGAAAGTAGCTCGAATTCTTTACAAACAACTAATTATAAGTTACAAAATGGTTGCCATATTTGACTTGGTATTTTATTTAAAATTAAGATTTATTTCATCCGGTTATAAAAACTATTTGTTTCAGTAGAGAAAATAGAGTCGTTAATACATAAAAAATTCAACATTTAATGCGAAATAGTCTTTTATACACTCCTTCCTATGCAGGAATGCGCTGGTGAAAAGCAGGAATGGAATCAAGCGGTTCTTTCAATGCGAAAAACGAAATAGAGGCTTAATGAGGCCGGCGCAAATCTTCACTTGTTTTCAAACTAATGACCTGAAATATTTTGGATCATTAAGGATAATCCTGGACTCCACGTACTAAGCTTCACAATCTTCACAAAAGACGCTTGGAAGTCGGCGAAATGAAAAGATACGAAACGCCTACTTTTCGGAGGTATTCGAATTTCTCATAACTTTGTCTCGTGTCTCCAGCACCTTAATCGTTCTTTCGCACCGCATGTAAATATAGATCAAGATGTTTATACACCTGTACCTCGCTATACGGCTGCTCTTTATACGACATTTCGCTATAACGGCAATTTTAGTTATGGCACTCTTTCGATTTACGGCCCACAATATTTCGTTATACGGCCACAATAGCGGAAAATGATAATGGAAGAATATTATAGCTTAGTGATTCTTCATGTTAATGTTCGTCATCAGATTAAAACAGTTTTTAAAATTTTATTTTATGTTTTTTGTTATATGTATACATATGTGCACATGATTTCTTTTGTTTTTATTTATATGTTTATTTTTTTAAATTTTTTGTTTATTATTATATTGTTTACTTTTATATTTATGTAAGCATTTTTATAGGAAATAAAAAGAATAAAATGCTTTATGAACTAAAAGCTATAATTTTTATTAAAAATTGGAACAGATCCAATTAAATTTCTATGGGCTTGTATCAAAATAATTGAGTCGTTATACGGCTTTTCGCTTTATGGCCAACTTTTCCGGAACGTATCTAGGCCTTAAAGCGAGGTATGGGTATATATGAAACTGAGAATGAAACATACGTTATATGGTTAACCATAAATTGCAGTATTTATATACTTTCTGAATACTCTAACTGTGGACAATATAGCTACCAATTCATAAATAAGTGTGAATAATGATAATAAACAAATGAAATGTGTCAATACATAATTTGTGTATATGTGGAAAAATTATTTATGTTTCATAACAAATGTATTGCACGAGTAAAAAACATATGATTGGTTATTTTTCTTCTGATATAATGGGGAAGCCTGCACATGAATAGTGTATCGGCATACATATTTATGTTGTTTTTTCTGTATTTTTTATACTTAAATGGGTTTGTTAAGCAAATTTTAATATTTATTTATTTATGAACCTCCTGTATGGATTTATCACCACCAATAAGTCAAATACCATTGTGTACATATATAAAAAACACTTTAACATATTGAAGTTTTGATTTAAAAATATTCAGAACTCAAAATTTACATCACGTTTGTTTTTCGAAGTACGTTTCAGATACATAGCTGTATAGACATATATTTTTTAAACTTTTACAAGAATACTTTTACAAGTACAAGAATTTGAATTAATATCTAAATATTTATCTTCACTCGTTTTCAAAGTCATGACCCGAAATATTTTTCGTCATTTAAGATTCCCCATTCGAGGCTCTCCTTTATCACACAACGGGCTTGGAAGTCGGCGAAATGGAGAGAAACGAAACGCCTGCTCTTTCAGACGTCTTCGAATTTCTCATAACTTAGTCTTTATGTCTCCCAACACCTTAATCTTTCTTTCGCAACAGCATGCAAATATATTCGTAGAACTAGATATTGATAGATATGGACTGGGAATGAAACGCACGAGCCTTGTTTAAACATAAATAGCAGTATTCTTATACTTTATTAATACTTCGGTAAAGTTTGAGAATTCTGGCCGTAGACAATGGAGTTTCCTGAATAATAAATAAATGTTATTAAGAAAAGTAAAGAAAATGGAACGTATGAATGTGTAATTGGTGTATCACTGAAAGAAATTATTTACATTCCATAATAAATGGACAGTGTTAGTAAAATATTCATCATTTAAAATTTTAACAAAGGGGAAGAAAGCATATACTTATTTCATCCCTATACGTATTTAATATTATTTTGCATTTTTTTATACTTAAAGGTGTCCGGGTATAAGGTTATACACACACACACACACATATATATATATATGTATATATATATATATATATATATATATATATATATATATATATATATATATATATATATATATATATATATATATATATGAGTAACAAGAAAACGCGTCTTCCTAAATTACTCTAATGTATATTCTCTTTTTAATAAAGCACGACCCCTTTTCCAAAATTGCAACCTAAAAGTAAAGTCATTTATAATTTATATTAGCCCTGCAGATCATTAAGTACGCATGTGAGATATGAGTGTTAGAAGTTTATGAGATTCCGAATGTCAGTGAAATGTCAAAATTCTTGAAGAGCCCTCAAACCACTCTGGATTTACATGTTCTGTAACGTCGAAACCGCACTTTGCAAGAACTTTATGGCCACTTATCCTGCTCCCAGGTCAATAGGTCACAGCTCTAACAAGCGCGGGATCTAGCAATAAAGTAATCCCCGGGAAAACAAGTGGACACGTAAACTCCACGAAGTCGCCGAATTAAAAATTAAGTAGTTTAGGCCCTCTGGCGTCAATATCATAAAACACTCATTTAATATTTGGCTTAACGAAAGACTTCTCTATCTTCGCTTTTAACGCTTGTTGCTGTCGGACCTGTTGTCCACAGATGGCAGAAGTCTGGTGGGCACGACGGATTTTCTCAGTTAACTCTGGCATGTAAACACTGCTGTTAACACGTCCCGTCCTTGCATGGACGCCGGACAAGCCCAGTGGCCACTGCAGCTAATGCCTTCTGATAAATAAAACACGTCTTGGAATTTGTGTATTTCATCAATGGCTACATATGATGATCATCAATGGCTACACGTGTGTTTCTCTCCTAAATTTCGGAAGTGCTTCCCTTGATCAACACTTCGCCCAAATGCATCACTCCCTAGTGCCGACTGCATCTCCCATAAATTCTACGCATCACCTCCCTTGTGCTAAATTTTCCAAATATATATATATAGATATAAATTGCATGAATCCTGTAATGGTTTTTTTCTAAAATTTGTCAAAGATCATTGTATATTTTCAGAATCGTTGCCTTCAAAATAAAAAATTCTTGATCACTCAAAAGTTATTTTTTAAAATTTATCATAAAAATGTATAAATAATTTTTAATAAGACGACAAGATAGAATTATATTATAAAAATATTTCTAAATTTATCTAATATCTGTACAATTTTGAAAGCGGCTCGAATTTTTTCATAAATCACTAATTAATAAGTCTTCCAGAAGATGTCATATTTGTCTTCGTATATATTTTTAAAATTTGAGTTCTTTTAACTCCTTATGTAAACTCTTTACTTTAGTAGATAAAATAAAGTCGTTAATACCATAAAAATTCAACAATTAAATCAGAATGGTCTTTTATGCGTTCTTTAGTATACAGGAATGCGTTGAAGAAAGGCAGGAACGAAATCAAGCGGCTCTTTCCATGCGAAAAATGAAATAGAAGCTTAATGAGGCCATCGCAAATCTTCACTTGTTTTCAAACTAATGACCCGAAATATTTTGGGTCATTAAGGATCATGCTGAACTCCACGTCCGAGGCCTCCCCTTCTTCACGAAAGGGGTTTGGAGGTCGGCGAAATGAAGGGAAACGAAAACGCCTACTCTTCGGAAGTATTCAAATTTCTCCTAACTTTGTCTTAAGTCCCATAACACTTTAATGTTTCTTTCGCACCGCATGTAAATATAGATCTAGTTATTGAGATATAGATTTAGAATGATGCTTACTAGCCATAAATTTCAGTATTTATAAACCTTTTGAATAGTTTCAGAATGACAGAGAAATTTGGCTGTGGACTATACGGTATCTTGAATCATGAATAAATGGAAATAATGACAGTAAAAAATTGGAATGTGTATGCAGATAATTTTATTAACAGGAAAAAAATATTTATTTATTTATTTATAGTTAACGTGGAGGCACTTGTCCAGAGACATTCGCTCTATCAACCCTTTAATCATTCTTTCTATCAACATTTAATTGCATGCACATTACCCTTTAAATTGGGAATTTCAACAAAAGAATTTGTGGAATATCTACTTAGGCCAAAAGTAGTACGCGGGTTTTAATTACTAACCGTTTTGATTCTCTGGGTGTTCCATAAACTGGAACACTGCCCCACCAGAGCTCTAAAAAGTTCGTCTAAGCGAGCATACCTGTAAAGCGCCTAAATGAGTAAAAGCTTTTGCATATGAATAAAAAAACAATGTATTATACCTGTGTAGCAGATTTTCAATGACCCAGGGTGCACCACGGGAGGCCTGCTACTCTACACCCCATCCTCCCCTAAAAAAGAAAATCTGGGTATATGATTTTTTATGATATAATGAGATAAATATTTACTGTTTCTATATATATATACAAGTCCTATGTGCAAAAATATTTACAATCCGTCTATTTTTGGCTTTATGAAATTTTTCGAAGCGTCCCACACCCTGTTTGTAAAAGCACAAACCAACATTGCAGGATTTTGTTGGCTGTAATTTTTTGTCTACTTTTCCTCTGGGAACACCACGGAGTTGAGTCAACGTTGCTCCCTGATGCCTCCTCAATTTTCGCCTTCACCCCCAGGGTCGACATCTGGTGGGCCCCTTCCCCCAACCACTTACCTCATGGAAGGACTTTCTAGCATACGACGTGCTCGTACCCGGCGTAGACACAAAAATTTTAATATTTATACTGGATACAAGACAGCAAAAGTAAAAATATTTATCAATAGTATTTTCTTTTGAAATAAAGAGGAAGACTACAGATAAACGTTGTAAAGTAACACATATTTAGTATATTTTTTGGCATTTTTTATACTTAAAAGGGTCCGTGAGGGACATTTTTATACTTTTTTTTTAATTGCATGCATCCTGCAAATATATTTTACTCTCAACCCATCAAAGATAACTACACACAAGCAAAAATCACTTGGTCATACTAAAATTTCGTTCGAAGAATATTCAGAATTCAAAATATATGTTTACTTTTCGAGGTGCATTTCATATATAGAACTGTATTCGCGTATTTCCTCCTTTTTCACTTTTACATAGAAACAGGAACATACAAAATACACATTACATAGGAAGCACACAAGAAACATAAGAAGTATATAGGAAAGTTGTATTTTCAAAAAATTATTTTCATAATTTAAAGGGCAAAATATCTAAGCACCTAAATCGACGAGGATTAAATGTTTCTTTTTAACTGGCTTATCATCCTCTTCTGCTTCAATGTAATATGTGATAATTTACAGTAACACCATTAATCCTAAAATATACGTTTTACAGATAAATACAGTATTTTACTTTAAAGTTTTAATTTTTGTCGATATGCACCTTAATTTAATATGATCTGAAATTTAATATCAATAAAATTATCTATAAAACGTTTGTAAGCATGTTTGAGCAGAAACAAGATGTATCGGAAGTTTGCTCTTACAACCCATGTAATATGAATGCCATTTTTAAACTAGCTTACCTTCCTCTATGCAAAGCTGTATTCAATATATTATGCTCATATAATTTTCAATTAAGTTAATTTCATTTCATCTTAAAAATGATGATTCTTTTTAAAACGTTAATTTTTATTTAATGTGTATTTTGCTAAGGTATCAACATTTTGCAATTATTTTATGCTACCTAAAGTTTCGGAAGATGTACAGAAAAATAAGATAAAAGGGGGCCTTCAACAGTTACGAACAATGTTAAATGGATGCTGCTTTCTAACTGTCTTATCCTGCAAACGGATGAATTTAATAGTACACTTCAAGAAAAAACAAATGACATCATTGAGTTATGACTCAAAATTACGGTTTTTGGAAACAGTTTCGGAAAAGAACTTTCTTTTATAGATACGGAATTTCGAAGCGTGCAATTATATACAATCTCGGGAACAAATAAAAAATGTAATTGTTGATTAATTTTACGAAAATTTACAGGTCAAATTACACTTTTCTTGAACTTTTCGGATTATCATTGAAAATATATTACAAAAGTCGATATAAATTACTGCATGAAATATTAGACTTTTACTAGATTTAAAGATATATATTTCAGACTAATTTATGACTGCCACATTAAGTATCAGAAATAAAAACTTTTGTACGAATGGTTAGTGTTATTAAAAGATTTTGTATTCGTTTAAGTCTGCTTTCTTTGCCTGTTAATTATAAGGAAGATATATATATATATATATATATATATATATATATATATATATATATATATATATATGGCATCCATAAATTATTGCCGGGGATTCCTTAAGTCATAACTTTTGATTTAAGAACATGCCGAAAAATGTTATTACTTAATCGTAAAGTACGACTCAAAATGGGTTTTTTGAATAGCACAAACAAAGTTATGGATACACAAATAATTGAATTATGAGCACAAAGTTATATAGTTTCCTCACTCTTGGCGCGTGACACATCCAGACGTAACTCAAGTTCCCATAATTTGTTCTCCAGTATTTGTGGTGTAACACTTTGGATCGCAGCAGCAATTCTGCGTTTGAGTTCATGCAGTGAGGGCACAGGGATTATGCAGACGCATAATCCCTGTAGGGAATCCCTGAGGGGTAATATCCTTGACATACTCTCTCCCAACAGAAAAAGTCCAGCGCTGTGATATCTGGTGATCGCGAAGTCCATGGAATTTGTCCATCTCTTCCACACTATCTCCTGGGAAAAGTCACGTCCAGGAACCCACGTACATTTATGTCCCTATGTGGTGGTGCACCATCTTGCTGTAATATCACACGGGTCTGAAGGCATTGCAACTGGGGAACCTCATACAACTGCAGCATGTCCAGGTAACTCACATGCAGTTTATAGCTTTCTCGGTGAAGAAAAATGGCCCAATAACTTCAGTGTACTATAATGCGCAACAAACATTAACCTTCGGTCCATCTCTATCCAGTATTAGTTATGTATTTGGGTTTTCTGAGCCCCTCTGGACTTCGAAGAAACATTTCTTGGACAGGATCAACGTCTTCCAGTGAAGTGCTAGGTCTTGCCGCTCCCATTTGGTGTAGGATGCTACCCGTTTCCCGAAACTTCTTTAATCAACGTCAGGTAGAATTATCCGAAGGCGTATCTTTCCTGTACGTACTCCTGAAGAAATGTGGTATAGTGGTTAAGGTTAAACCGCTCATGAATGGACACTTGGCAGGAACTTGAGTTCCATCTCGATATGTTACGTGCCACGAAAGGCTGCCATGTGGAAACTAATTAACTTTGTATTAATAATTGTTTAATTTATTTATTCATAACTTTATTTGTACTGTTAAAACACTTTTGGAGTTGCACTTTACGTATGTGTAATATTTTCAGTCATGTTCTTCAATCAAAAGTTATATGGTAAGGAAACTCCGACAATGCATGGACACCTTGAATACATACACACACACACATATATATATATATATATATATATATATACAGGGTGCGGCAGAGAGAACCTTCCGAGATTAGAAGTAAATAAATAAATAAATAAATATCTAAATAAATAAAATAATACTAAAAATTATAATTAATAATAAATAATATATATATATTTTATTATCTCAGGTATAAAAGATTTCTTTCTGTATCTTGCTTTGTATTTTTGTCATTGACGTTTCAAATCAGAACGTTCTTTCTGCCACACATATATATATATATATATATATATATATATATATATATAAATGCAAAGGATATGAAGCTTCCTATTCCTCTTAAAAGTTCAACTATTGTTGGAAATACTCAATTATTCGTCTTCTACCAGTCAATTTGTTAAATTCTTGGCCATTAGAATTTAATTTTCTAAATAGAATAGGATTGCGTCTTCATTAAATACATTTTACACCTTGTGATACAGAATTATTAACACTTTCTACTCTGATTCAAATGAGTTAGGTACCTGTAAATTATCTGATGGTTGATATCTTGAATGAAATACGTGTCCGGTAACATCATTCTGATATCTTAAATGAATAGAAGACGTCAGACCACGCTTTTAAGGCTTTTGTCTCCGCTGAAACGTTTTCAGATGGAGAGGAATTGTTGGTCTTTAAAATTGAATCTCCAATTACTGGGTAAAATTAATGCCCCTTGTTACAGATCTCAGAATATTTTTTTGTTTTATGTTTGAAACAAATGTAGAGTATAATGATTGCTGAATTTGGATTTTTAAATACGCACCTATGCTGTTAGATCACTTCTATTTTTTCGTGCAAAAGTAAATACTTCATCATCCTATATAAACATTTGGAAATGCTAGTTTTATATACGCTTTCAATTCGAAACCTCCGACGCCATCTTTCTTAAATATGGTCGCTATGTTAGAAAAGATTAATAAATCCGACAGTAGAAAAGAGGAATATAAAAGCGTTTTAACCATGTAAAAGCAAACTGAGTTTAGAGATTCATTTAACATTAAAATCGCTACTGTAATAGGAGAAACTGAGTGATACAATTAAAAAGGGATTCAATTGACACACAAAAAAATATTCATTATTCACTGTAGAAAATTCTTACAAACCAGGATGATAGACTTTATCAAATAGAGTTAAAAAAATTTAAATATAAATTTTTACATGCATTTTACATAGCATGTGCCTTTTTGATACATTTAAGAAAAAAATATCAAGGCTACGTTTCAATTTTCAAAGAAAATTAACTTGTTTAGTAATTTTACCCAGAAAGGTGATTATTGTGAAATCTTTATTGATATATAGCTCTTATTCGTTTAGCTCTGTATGCATTATACACGTATGTTCTCTTTAAAATGCTTTTTCCTTGAAATAATTAAATTTATGTTTTGCGTTATTTAGTAAAAAGTTTTATATTTAATGTTGTTTTAACGTAGGATTAAGTTCCTAAATAACAGTCCTCCGGAAAGAAAAAGTTATAATTTTAGCAGCGAACGAAACCCAGTAGCAGTAAGCAGTTAAACAGAAAAGTACCAAAATGTGTAAAAAAAAAAGAGGAAAGCAACGATAAGTAATCCTACGTTAATGACCCGGGGTAGTTTCGTTAGAAGAGACTACCTGATTTTTTTTTTACGTTATATTTACGCAGGCCTCAGCATTTACGTTTAATTGATATTCCCCTGTGTTTGGTTGTGATGAACACCCACAAATACAATTTAACTTTTGTTCGAGGTAGCCAAGTAGTAGCGCGTCGGTTTCGGTTCTAAGGGTGCTCGGATCGAATCCCGACAAGAGCCATTAAAATACCCCCGTATCTAGACCGGATATGGGCACGTTAAATCCGTTCACCGGATAGTCCCTCTATGAGATCAGAGAGAATGGGAGAGCGTACAATAACCCCCAGGCTTCTCCCCTAGGGGTGCTCGGTCAAAATTGAGGTGGCACCTGGCTAATTCAGACACCGACCCTTGTGGTGCCATTATAAATCGGAGCAGCACCCCTCAGACCAATAGCCTATATGCACCTGGTTTGGAATCAATTTAGGCCAGATGGCATTAGAAACAACAGAAACAATTTAACTCTCATATATAATAAATTTGAACGTAATAATTTCCGGGGACAGAAAATATTTAAAGCTTTAAGACGATATAAGTGCAGTTCCCTTTCAATTCCGATAGAGAATTTTTATGATTATTTTACATTTTAACGTAGGATTACGTTCCTCAGTATCGGTCCCCCGGAGAGAAAAAAAATTGTCCCGCGTCGCGAGTTATAATTTTGGCAGCTCGCCAAACCCAGTAGCAGCAAACAGTTAAACAGAGAAGTGCGAAAATGGGTCAAAAAAAGAGGTAAGCAAAAGATAAGTAATCCTACGTTAAAAACCCCCCGCAGTTTCGTTGGAGGAGACTACCTGAATTTTTTTTTGTAGCAGTCACATGCAAAAACAACTTAATTGAAATGCCAAACTAAATGTAAAGAACGCCATTAAGGCGACAATGGACCTTCATATTGACAAAAATATGTCCCCAAAACGATTTTTTTTCCTTCAGAAAATGATTCTACAACTCATCAGCTTTAAATTTAAAAAAAAGTATGTTGATCCAATCATTATTAACCGAGTTATAAATAATTTTTTCAAACGTAAACAATTGAAATGTTAGTCAAATTAAAACTTTAAATGCCATTTTCTCAAAAAAAGTTTTCATGTCGTTTCGGTGAGTTCATAAAGTTCCATGCGTCATGATTTTCCTTGAATTTTCATAAAATTTCATAAAATTATTATTTATATAATGTTAGAATAAAACTTAGTAATCAATTCATTATACTATTTTAAAACAACTTAAAATTTTTACAGTACAAAAATGTTTTTCATAAAATTTTGCATAAAATGACCTATTTTTATCGATTTCTTTTCTAGTTTTTATAAATATGACTGTAAATCAAATATTGTTACTAACTTTTATCATAACTACACTGTTCAAAAAATTTAGGGGAGAAAGCAAAGAAGTTAAGAAAACCATGCGAGACAGCCAATAACATACAAGTATGGCAGTGAAACAGACGTTTCTGCAACATCCCGATTTTCGCCCTTATGTTCGTTTTCTGGTTTTTGACGTCATGAACTTTGATTTGCATATGAAGTTTTCTTCTCCTGTTTCCTGCTAGGCTTTAAATTATGGATGATTTATTTTATGTTACTTATCGGTGTCTGTATTTGCGTAATTTCGATAAAACCATGTGCTCCCCTAATTGTTTTGAACAGTGTACATAATGCTAGCTTAAGAGACAAAATTAGATATCTGAGACAAAAATTAATGCGCATGGAGCATTTTTAAATAGAGTAATTAAGAAACTGATTTTAATTCATATCTTAATTAATTACATTCTGATTTTTTAAATTTAGAATTTCCATCTCTGAACAACACTGTATGAGTATACTAAAATTCATAACAATTGATTAATTAATAAAAATATAGTTTTTCATGGTCCATTGTCGCCTTAAGTCTTGGAAGTTATTAACCAAAATTGAGAATTTTTTGTTTAAAATTAGCAACTAGTATGCTACTCTTACTCATGTAAGATTGCTGTCATTCTGAATCAACTGCTTCCATGATTTAGTTAAATATAATGATACCAATTACTAACATTTTTTTTCCTCGTTGTTTTTTTTAAAGGCTTAAAAGATTAAACAAATTAGGATCACAAAAAAATGATTCAATTCCAATATCTTAACAGAATTCCAGCATCCTTTTATAATCTAACTCCATGTTAATATTTCATACATAATAGCAACAACATTCCACAGAACACCCCCTGAAATTAATGAATGATCTCAGATCACACACTTTCCGCTCATAAATACCGCGTTTTCAACTTACTGGATTTTCAATAATGTAAAATTCCTGCATTCCAATAAAAATTGACCTCACTTCTCGGCCTTTGCTGTGTCGGAAACAGTTACTGAGAGAACAAAGAAAAGGGGTGAGGGTGAAGGGGGGAGAAATGAAATAATATTTTTTAATTTGTGTTACCTTTCTTCAATTTTCACAATAGCTTTTGGGTGTTGTCATACTGGTTTGACTGTAAGGGGATCATATGAAGAAAAAAACAGAGTAAAATAAGTCCTTTAATGAGAAGACATCTCGTCGTTAAAAGTTTAACAAACAAAACTTCTGTTGAACATACCTCGAGCTAGCTAAAAAAAAACATGGTAACTTCCATTGTAGAAAATTGTATCGAGGGGGCGCAGCGCCACCCGTAGACAGGGAGAAGTTTTCGCTTCTCAGTTCGCTCCTCACCCTCGTAAAAAAGGGTCATGTAACCCCCCCCGGTGGAATCCGTATCTGGGGAAACTTTTTTCTATATATGTTTTACAATTGTTAACTGTTACAATAAACCAAAAAGCCCAATATTCGTAGTCTTACATTTGTAGTAGTTCGTCATAAATTCGAGAGTGGTGCATCGGCCGGGAAATTCGTAGTCAACTATAGAAGTTTCCCTCTACAACTGAATAGTGTCAAGAACGTTTGTTGTCGGTCCACCTTAAAAATTCGTTTTCGTTAAAGTGGACATTGTGCCTTTGTGGAAAATCAGGACTGTCGTAATTGTACTTTTTTGTGCTTATCGGTTCGTTTTCGAAGTCTGCTCGAGTCGTCGTTTTGGTTTCGAAGTTTGGGTGAGAAATTTAAAGTTTTTGTTGAATTGGTTTATTGTGACATTTGTTTTGATTGTCGTTAGTTATTTTGTTGACTTTGTCATTCTGTTTTCGTTAGTTTGGTTGCGTTTAATTTTAGAAATTGTTGTAGTTGAGGTTTTGCTTTTGTATTATTTTGTTGTTTTGTGTTAGCGATTGTCAAAATGTCGAAATTGATAAAGCTCAAAACCAAACGGGATGTTCATAGAGAACAGTTAACAAAGATAATTGACAAAATTTATAATTATTTGTTAGAATCGGATCTGAATCCTGATGTCTGTGAGTCTTTGTTCGAACAGTTAATTAGTAAAAGTGAAATTTTGAGTATGTTAAATGAAGATATAGATAAACTAATTAATGATGAGGATGAAATAATGGCTGAAGTTTTAATTGTAGATGAATATTGTGAATAGGTAATTTCTGCAAAAATTAAATTGCAAAATAAAATTAAATCGTTAAATTTAAATTCTACCACTGAACATAAAAACCCCGAAAACTCGTTACCATCGAAAACTCATGTAGAAATTACTGCCAAACTTCCCAAATTATCTATTGCAAAATTCTATGGAGAGCCGTCCGAATTTCTTGAATTCTGGAATCAATTTGAAAATTCAATCCACAATAACCCAAATTTAAGTGAAGTTTATAAGGTTTGCTATATAAAGTCCATGTTAGGCGGGAAGGCTCTCTGCAGCATAAAGGGGTTTTCAATTAATAAAGAAAATTACGCGCAAGCAATCAAGTTAATTTCCGAAACTTTTGGCCAAAGGGACATTTTAATAAACTCGCATATCTCAAATTTGCTTAATATTAAACCATATTCTTCTAAAGTTCCAATTAACCAAAAATTCTTCTAACGTTCTGGCTTTGCGTAACTTGTATTTCGATTGTCAAACACAGATTCGGTGTTTGCAAAGTCTGGGAATCGATTCAGAAACATACACTACTCTCCTGACAAACATAATCTTAAAAAATCTCCCATATGATATAACATTAGAATTTCCTAAAGTCAGTGCAGATTAATGTCATGATCTGCAAGAGTTAATGAGCTTCTTCTATAAAGCGATCAGTGCTAGGGAGAAAGCTCAGCGAATCCAAGGTCACTCCACCCCTCAATTCTCCCCATTGCAGTCCAGAAAGGGGCTACTCAGAGGAGGGGCTAACTCTCAGCCGAATCGCACAAATAAGTCAGCTTTGGAACTTAACACGAATGTATCGACGAGCGCGAGTTCTAGCAGGTGTCTTTTTTGCAATGACTCACAGCATGGGAGCTCAGAGTGTAATATTTTGTCTCTCCAGGAAAGGAGTGATAAGCTAGTCCGTTAAAAACGTTGTCTGATGTGTTGTAAGATTAACTGTTTCGTAAAAAGATGCAAGGGGTCAACATGTAGATTTTGTAAGGGTCTCCACGCCAAAGCCATTTTCTATAAACTAGAGAATGACAAGAAGACGAGAGAGGAGGTTCAGAATGACGTGTCATTAAATCATGTGATAAATGATTTCAGTGGGGTTTTGTTTCAGTGCGTCAAAGCAGAAATAGTGGGTCGGGAAAAATCGGGATTAGCCTTAGTTTTGTTTGATAACTGCGCACAACGTACTTTCATTCGAAAAAATGTGTCGAAGAGATTAGGTTTAAACGTTTTGGGTTCAGAGGATTTGAAAATTTATTCGTTTGGTGGTAAGGCTCCTAGTACCGAAATTTGTAGCAGAGTAGAAATAGTTTTTAAAAATGTGTTGAACGGAGAGGAGTTTATAGTTGAAGCGCTAGAGGTCGAGGAAATATCAAACGCTATTGTGACACTTCCCAGTAAGGAGGTGTCGGAAAAAATGAAGTCTAAGGGATTTGTGTTGACATGTTCAGATGAGTCATCAGACAAGTCTATTTCGCTATTGATAGCATCGGACTACTACTGGAATTTAACTAGAGGTGTCGAAATGTTGAATTCTTCGTTAGTGGCAGTTGAAACTTGTTTAGGATGATCGCTTCATGGGAGATGTGGTAAGGCTGATGAACTTACATCTGCCAATCTGATCCTCAATCAAGAAGAGTCAATTTCGGCAGAATTGAGAAGGTTTTGGGAGTTGGAGAGTTTAGGGGTGCAGGATAGTGACTCAGGTGTTGATATTAGGAATCAGGAGATGATTAGAGAGTTAAATGAGTCGATTCGTTTTGTTGATGGGCGCTATCGTATAAAATTGCCGTGGAGGTCGGGTGTGAAGGATGGTTTAGAGGATAATATAGGAGTTGCTCGTAAATGGTTTGAAGGATTGACTCGCAAGTTTAAGATGGATAGCAGGTTTTTCGATGAGTACAAAGGTGTTGTTAATGAATATTTGAAAGAAGGTATCGTTGAAAGAACTGTTCTAAAAAATCCAGAAGAAAGATCATTTAATTTACCCCATCACGCTATCATACGGAAAGACAAAACAACTAGTCGAGTACGCATAGCATTCGATGGATCTGCACATGACAAAGAGAAAATATCTCTCAATGACTGTTTGCACGCAGGTCCAAATTTGCATCCCAACATATTCCAACTACTTTTGAAATTTCGCCAGAGTGCTGTTGCGTTCACAGCTGATCTAAAGTCGGCTTTTCTTTAAATAGAATTGGATGAAGCAGATCGTGAATTCACTCGTTTCTTCTGGGTTGATGACCCTAATGAACAACCATTTGTGCTCAACTTCACGCGGATTCTCTTTGGGCTAACATCGAGTTCATACCTTCTTGCAGCCACTCTCAAGTACCATTTTGAGAAATACCAAGAACAATTGTCAGCTACATCGAATCTACTTTTGAATTGTGTCTACGTCGACGATCTAATAGGAGGAAGAGAATAGGCTTCAGATGCTCTGAAATCCTCATTAGAAAGTGTAAAAATATTCAGCAATGCTGGAATGGTACTCAGAAAATGGACAACTAATTCATCCGAACTTCGTGAATTGTGAAGAGTGAACAACATTGAAATTGAACAGCCGGACACTCTTGTTTATTCTGGCTTATCGTAGAAGGTCTTAGGTTTGGCCTGGGATCCAGATAGTGATACAATATACTTTTACACCACAGAACTTGTGAAATTCATATCTAGCAAAATAGACACTAAACGTTTTATTCTACAAATTGTCGGTAGACTCATCGACCCGATTGGATTTCTCGGACCGTTCATTGTAAGGGTGAAGTGTCTACTTCAAGAACTGTGGACATTGGGTTTCGACTGGGACCAAGAATTGCCAGACAAACTGACTCATAAGTGGCACTTGTGGTGCAAGGATGTAGAACAATTGACCAATGTCAAGATTCCACGATATTACCTTTCCGAGTTTAATTGTGAATTTGTTTCATTTGAACTTCATTGTTTTTCAGATGCATTGTTAGCAGCTTATGGAACTGTGCTGTACTTGAGAAGTGTTTCTGATGACGGTAAGGTAATCACAAGTTTCATATGCTCAAAGAACAGGGTAGCACCATTAAAAACTATAACCTTGCCGAGTCTGGAATTAATGGGAGCATTGTTATCTGCTAGGTTGGTTAAAGAAGTGAAGGAATGCTTGAAATTTGATGCTAAATGTTTCTACTGGAGTGATTCTCAGATAACACTTTTTTGGATTAAGGGTAGATCTAGCAAATACAAACCCTTTGTAAAAAATAGGGTTGAAGAAATTCAATCTTTAACTGAACCTGGTAGATGGCATTTTTGCCCTGGTAAACAGAACCCAGCTGATGTGCTATCTAGGGGTATGTCCGCCGCAGACTTGGCTGAAAGTTCATTGTGGTGGTATGGACCGCCGTGGTTGAGACAACCATCGGAATTTTGGCCCCCTTGTGAAAAATTCGATTCTGATTATTTTTAACCTAATTGTGATCTTGAATTCAGAAATATACTGCGAAGTAATTGTGCAAAATAATTGTGTTTCAGAGAACGAAGGGTTTATTTTGATTTTGAACATTTTTCTACTTTAATGAAAGTTTTAAGAATGATTGCATTGGTTAATCGTTTTATCGCGAAATTTAAACATTTAGAATATGAAAATGGTCCACTTACTGCAACTGAATTAGAAATTGCAGAAAATACTTGGATAAAATTCGAACAATCTCTAGCCTATCCTTCGGAATTGCATTGTTTGAAACCTGGCAAGCCAGTTTCCACAGAATCGAAAATCTTTAGCTTAGCCCCATTCTTAGACAGTAGCGAAATACTTCGTTTAAAGGGGAGAATTGATCAGGGTGAATTCTCTGAGAATGAAGTTCATCCGTCATTATTATTTTGCCTAAATCAAAATTTGTAGAATTATTGATAATTAGAGAACATAGCAAAATTTTACACGGTGGGGTGGTCAGCTACTTTGGCAAAAATTCGTACAAAAATTTGGATTGTGAAGTGTAGGCAAGAGGTAAAGAAAATGTTGAATAAATGTTTGATTTGTCGGAAGTATACTTTGAAACCTGCAAGATAGGTAACCGCTCAACTGCCAAAAGACAGGATTTTGGAAAGACTGCCATTTTCAGTTACAGGGGTCGATTTCACAGGACCTGTTTATCTGAAACCAGGTAAGGACATTCGTAAGGAAACATTACTTTGTTTACCTGTGGATTGACACGAGCAGTTCATTTTGAACTCATTTCCGACATGTCAACTAGAAGTTTTATTTTTTCTTTAAGGAGATTTCTGGCTCGAAGGGGAAATTGTGAAGTCATCATTTCGGATAATGCTAAAGCATTCAAAAACACAAATGACATTTTAAGACAATTTTCAAAAATCATTCTAGACAAAATTTGAAGGATTTTGTTGCTATTAACGGCGTAACATGGAAATTTATTGTGCCTAGTGCCTCAGGTGGGGTGAATTTTGTGAGAGGCTCATGAAAAGTGTTAAGGATACTTTGAAAAAGATCCTAGTCAAGGCTTTATTATCTTTTGAAGAAATGATGACTATCCTCACAGAAATCGAATGTGCTTTAAATAATCGGTCACTTACCTACGTAAGTAATGATGTAAATCCATATATATAGAACAATCAGACACCTTGCTGACGTCTCAACCAATCAGCTAATTTTGCATAATAATAGGAATTTGAAAGTTGAAGTTATTGGTATGACCGAAAATAAAGGTTAATTCCAACATTGGGGATACAGTATGCTGGTACATCCCTTACAGTTTACAGCCATTCAATTTTGAACTGTCTTCAATATGCCCTTTGTAAAATTCTTTAAACAACCTCATACTGTAAAAGGAGGGTATTGACTTACTAAGAATATAGTTGAAATACATAATATGTTCTAAAATTTTTATAGTTGGAATACACAATACGTTTCAAATGAATAAATTGAACACAAACAAAATGTTTCTTTTGTATACTATTTTTTTTTCAAACCCAACTGTCCTCTTTTCTTTTATACCACAGAAGAATGTCTTTAAATTAAAATTACTGCATTCCAATTACTATAAAAACCCCTGTTCTTCTCAAAGTTTTCCTTACTTTTTTTTAATTCCCAAATAACCTGACTTAAATATAGTAGACTGTATTAGATGCTTGTCACAAATTAAAAGAACAGTTACTTTCTATGCGATTGTTTGTAGATTCAGATCTATTAGAAAGAAAGCAAAATTCCACCATTCTCATCTAAATCAGCAATTTGCGGTATATATTTCCCTCGTGGTAACGTTATGAGATAACACAATTCAACGAATAAAACACCCAACTGGTAAGTTCGATTGAGGGTAAAATTGTATTCCAATGCTGCGATTTCTGTCTATTCTGTTATCCCGTTCTTGGCTGGTTTGCAAAAAAAAAAAATTGGAGAAATAAAGTTTAACATCCATGTAGAACTGTTCAATTTAATTCATTATCTACGATCTCTAGCACACTAGCATTTGATGATGTTGTACGCCAACGCATTTTTCAAATAGCTGTACTCGCCTTGATTATTGGTGAATATCCCTTATAAAATCGTTCATATCACTTTAAATGCCGAAGGAAGTCACTATGAACTATCGATGCATATGCTGTGACTAGTTTTAAAAACACACCTACGTGTCTACTATGCTTCTGCTTCGTAGTATTTTCTAATTGCCTTGGCGACTTTCTTTTCAGGCAAAATGCCAGTGACGCTTGACCCAAACATTATAAATATAAGTACAATATATACAGGATAAATATGAGGCACGTTTCTCAAAAATACACGCCTGTATACATGTAGAAACGTGACATAAATTACATTAAAAATTGCTGTCTATCCGCTTTTCTCTATCTTCAGTTCCTTTACGAGATGAGAAAAAATCTGAAAAAAAGCTACCGTTACGGTCATCCCTTTCTCATGTAATACGAGCTCAATAAATACTGAGAAAATGTATTATAACTTATTTTACTTGAATATTTCAATATTTCTTTCAGTTTTATCTCCTTTGATCTAAATTGACCCATTTATTCCAATTAAAGACATTTCGCATGTTCACTTCAAACTTAGTAATTGTGAAGAAAATTAATGTTTTTGCACCATGAACTCCCGTTGCCTGGCTGTTCAAACAACAATTTATCAAATGTGTCCGTTTCGCAGATAGAATACGAAGAATATACCATGGAAATGACAGTATCCGCTATGAAAATGAGTTTTTAAAAGGAGAAATGCACTGAAAGAAAGCAGAAACGAACGCTGTCTCTGAGAAGGGGCGCGCTTTTAATCATCTAGTAGTTCATTATCTTCTTAACGGAACTTTTATTAAGTTTCCTCAGTCACGATAAGTAAATTTCTCCCTCTAGACTTTTATTACCGAAATGTCATGTGTGATTATTGCGGTACACGGCCTGAACTGAGTTTTGAGAAATTTCTCGAACAACAGCAACAACAAAAAAAGACTTTGCGAAGATAAGTATTTCAGCAAGAGTGTCTGTGCCAACAGAAACAGCATTCTTTCAAAATAATGTGTTTACTTGAATGATTTCAAATTCTCATTAAAAGTATATTTTAATTTTTTTAATACAAAGAATTGCAAAATATCACTGTAAGAGAAAGAATATTCAGCTTAATAATGTTTTCACTACAAAATAAAGTTCAAGTGTAATTTATCATTGAAGAAACAAACAACAAAACCTGTTAAATTCCTGAACTTTTTTATTACCATTATGGATAGGAAAAAATCATTTTTAGGATAAAAACATTAAAGAATATTATGTATAATCCAAAATATATAAAGTACCTTCCGTCCATATGGTGTAGCGATTACCGTTCTCAGCTGCCAAGCAGTGCGCTTGGGTTCAAATCCCGAATAAGGCTTGGTCGTTTAAGTGTCATCCCCTCATAGGGAGCAATGCTGGTTCACCAATAAGGTGATCCCATAAAAAAGTAGCCAGTTAGTAACGGTGAATAACAAAAGGTGGATGTCTATAGACAAGCACCTCTGCATTAGTAAAAAAATAATTTAAAGTGTCTAAAAAATCTAAAATATTAATTTCTCTAAAGTTTTACTGGTGGCTGGTTATTTCATGTCAAATTATCTATAAAGAAAAAATCCATCTGTGCGATTTCATTTTTAATGCAAAGCTCGGGAAATTTAGTTTGCAAAATTTTGTGAGTAAACAACGTCGTATCAACAGAAGCTGGAGCAAAATAAATCATTTGCAATGCACAGCAACCATGGTCATTTCCGTGTCGTCCCCCCATAGGGAGCAATGCCGGCTAACCTATAAGGTGATCGCATAATAAAGTATCCAGTAAATATCGGTGAATAACAAAA
Organism: Dolomedes plantarius; assembly: GCA_907164885.2. NCBI lineage: Eukaryota > Metazoa > Arthropoda > Arachnida > Araneae > Dolomedidae > Dolomedes > Dolomedes plantarius. The sequence continues at coordinate 46,006,515 of OU015493.1, read as the reverse complement.
GGTGGATGTCTAAAGACAAGTTCATACGCATTATCCAAAAAATATATATATAAAGTGTCTGAAAAAATCTAAAATATGAATTTCTCTAAATTTTTACTGGTGGATAGTTATTTCATGTCAAATTATCTCTAAACAATAAGAAAAAAACCCATCTCTACAACTTTATTTTTAATGCAAAGCTTAGGAAATTTGGTTTACAAAATTTTAGGAGCAAACAACGTCATATCAACAGGAACTGAGGCAAAATAAATCATTTGCAATGCACAGCAGCCATAGGCCAGTGTTTTGCCAACTATATTTTTTTTCCGGTGACAGATATTTTTCAGTTCTAAAACCTAAATAACTGAACAACTTGCATGATTCCTGGTGGAAAATACAGTTAAATCAGTAATTAAAGAGACTATATTTTAATTTTTACAAAAATTAATTATGCTTTTAACTCGGCAACTTTTGTCTGGGATTTTCCAAAAAATTTTCATGTCTGTTCCCTTTGTAAACTTTGGCTCATCACGAATATGTCTTAATTATTCATGACTTCTATTATAATAATTTGCATTTAATTAAACTTAAAGTTTTAGGATTATACTAGAATCACTACAATGCATAAGTTCTGAAGAAATCAAGTTAATTTTAATTCTTCGACGAAATGAAGTTTTGTTTACAGATAAATTATTCAAATTTTGCAGTCCATTCAGTTTATTCGTAATTAAAGAATGGGAAATAATAATTCTTCATAATTATGAGCTGTAGTTTGCCTCAACTAAAAAAAAGTTTTTATGGACGTGATTGATTATCTTTAAGCATCGGAAAGACTTAAACTTTACCATCTTTTTCTTTGAGCATGACTTACATTTAGCTTCTATACCAAGATCACTGAGTTTTTTTTTCTAAAAAATAAAATTTAGCGTATAAATAAGACCTCCATTATAGCCGTCAAATGGCATAAAGGGTATCTGAACGAAAACATCACGTTCCCAAACTTTTAAACAAGCAATAAATCTATATTTTATAAATGACTTGCAGCCGGATGATGGTCTGATGGCTAGGGCGCTGAAATTCGGTACCGGAGTCCCACTCTTGGCATGGATGTTTGTAACTGTTCGTAATTGACTATAAGCAGTAGGTCCCGGTTTAGTTAGCCCTCGTGTAGAAAAAAATTGACTGCATCTCTTCAAACCAAACCAAACCAATGAATGGCTTGCTTTGAACTTGTCTACACTCTAAACAGACTCTTTTTAATTAAAATTTAAAACATATTTTAAAGCATTATGAAATTCAGGAAATATACTTAAAAAATAGCTAGTCCATGATCCAGTTCAATCGAATTTTGTTTAATTCGATTCCTTTTTATTTCGGAATAGCTTAATTAATTAAATCTCCTAAATATGAGGCTTTTGCATGTCATTGTAAGTAATGCATGACAGACTATCAAAATCTTGAGTTTTATTCCTATAGAAAACGAAGCAAAATTTGTTTGAATAAAATTTAATACTTGGAACTATATCATTTAATATGAAGGAGTAATAAAGGCTGAATACAAACCGTTTGATTTTTGATTTATATTTTAACGAGAGTTTAAGGTTATTTTAACTTTTATAGTATTTTTTTCTATTTCATAAAAGCAATGTCTCACAAGCAGTACTATTTTTAGAGATATTACAATTTTCTTTCTTAAGTTTTATTAAAATGCAATTTTTTAAAACATTGTGTCTGAGTATATGAGTTTTAATAAATCCTTTTGATTTTTAATTAACTTTTACCTCAGAGTTTCATGGTTTCTAATTTAATCACTACATTCTTTTATATCACAAAAGCAATATCTTGGAAGATTGACTTACATGGGCTTATAAGAATTTTCTTTACAACGCTGTAGGTACTTTACCTTGATACCATTGAGCCCTTCACACCACGAATTTGTTGGTTAATTTACTATGGGAGCACCGTATAGGAGAACCAACGTCGCTCCTTATGAGGGGATAGACCAGCGTTAGTCCACGCGTTATTCAAGATTCGAATTCAAGCCCACTTTGCAGTAGCTCCTTAAGCCAACCACTATACTATGGGAAGCAGCCTATTACGAAGAAAAAAATATTTTATAGGGGTAATTCAAAACGTCGAAACAAGTGATAGAAAATGGGGTAAACTGCAATTTCCTTTAAATATGAATTCAAACTAATATTTATTTAATAATGAATACCATCTTATTATCACATAAATATAAAAGTTTAGCACAAACATCACATCCCGAGAATTAACATTATCGAAATAACACCTTGCAATGCACAACTAAACAAAATTCGTACCATTAACAACTGTCTTAGACGTATGAAACGATCTAATATTCTTACGTCCTAATTAACCCAATTTTCCGCCAACACCCCCGAAATGGCAACTTACACAGAACTGCGATAAAAGACCATCGAAATTCCATGTTTCATCCTCGTAATTCCATTAATGCGGGGGAAATTATTCTTTAAATACCTCTCCGTTAGATTTGATTTTAATGGCTACTGTTAATTATAATGAAGCATAGGAGAGAATTTAATTTTAACATGATTCAAAATAAATGTACCAGAAAGTATTTGGCCGCTTACACATCGAAACCGCGACCGTCCATCATTCCTTGGGCAACAGATATGTTCAATTAAGGCAGTGAGTTACGCACAGACTTTGACCGACCCCATTTATTTTACACCATCTGACTAACTGGAAGAATTTCTCCCGGGAAATGACTAGAAATTTGGAATATATTCCCTGTTTTATAGCGAATAATATGCAAAGCAAATCGTCCCAATATTGGCTGTAAGATTTGGCGTTAAAAGGAGCTGTTAGCCAACCTAACACATTGGGAAAATCCTTCCGATTTCCACAATCGATCTTAATTTAGACAATTTTTTTACTGACACGAGATATTAATTGTGAAACGTTAATGTTTTAATATTTTTAAGAGTTCATAACAAGGCGTTATTTTCAGAATTTTTTTTTTCTAATAGCGGGTTACAAGACGATAAAATATAAAAATAAGGACAAACAGTCAAAAGAGAACTTAAACGCCAATGAACCCAAAAGTTTCAAAGCAATCAAATATCTCTCTCTAACTTGAGCTGGAGGCACAGAGGGGCAACTCAATATATGGGTAATGTACATGCCCTCTAGTCCATTACAGAGCTTAAAAAAGGGTTCTGAAAGGATATTTATATGACAGAGATGTTTCAGTAGGAAATCACGGCCCTGTTCCTTTGTGTCACTAGTCGAATTAAGGCGACCGCTTTCTGCCTCGGCTATTCTGGGACTTCAGCAATTTTGTTCCACCACCTCTTATTTGAACGCCTCGATTTTCCGAAGTATCGAAGATTTATTTAATAAAGAGGCAATGAGGAATTTTATTCTCTCATTTTGAACTTAGTCAGGTATATTCCGCCTTCATTTTTCTTTTCGTAAGACATTGTACGCCTAGGGGAATGTCTTGAAATGAACAAAAAGTGACAAGAAGACAACTCAAAATTGAATCGGTCGTCAAATAGAGAGAAAAAAAAATATTTTTTGTTACACATGAGCCTCACAAGCGGAATGAGATTTAGGGAGATTTTCATCAGTTAAATTTTGCTTTAAAATTCGAATTTCATCTTCTGTCAAATCCGCCTGTCTGTTTTGTTTCGCGAGCTTGTATGCATTTGCGTGACTTGAAAAAAAATCTTCTGAATTTTAAGAGCCATTCATCGTTATTAATCATGGACACTCCCCCATAAATCGTATTCTCTCAGAAAATTTTCTCTTGGCGATGGTAATTGACTATATATAAGATTTCCAAACACTTGTACAAAACGGGTGTTATTTGCCCTTATGTAATGGCAGTCTGCAGTCCAACAAAATCAAGCGATATTAGAGAGCGGATTTAAAAAAATATCATGTACACGCATGTATTGTTCTAGGCATATATAGCATAGTTCAACCTTCAACAGATATCACCCAATTACTTGATTTAAACTTTTTTTTGTGTGTATTCTAAATTTTTGAGCACATGACGATTCTTGAGGGATAACAGGCCGTTGGCAAGGAATGGATTAGTGTGTGAGTTTGAAACTAGCAGAAGGCTCATTTATTTTAATTCTTAGGTATCCAATTTAGCAAAATTTTCTGATCTTTTAAATCTAGGAGAAATTATCACTTTATTTGTTAAGATTTCTTGAGACTTAAATTAACATGTGTAAGGTTTACATAAGATTCGATTCACAAGAATCGAACTTTTAAGTGAATAAATTAACGAAGCCGCTTGAGTTATGCTAATTTCAAGGCATATGCGGTTGGTATAAATACCAAGCAGCTATATTAAAGTAGGACGAAGTGTCGACGAAGTGAAAGGAAGTGAAATGTGTTTACCTACTCGAGTTTTTGTTAGGCCAACCAGCAGCACTGCTGGTTTGACTTTCTAGTTTGTCAGTATTGCAAATTGGGTTTTTCTTGAATGTTAATATATATATCGTACTAGTAGTACGTATGCTTATTGTTGAAAAGTAAAATCTATATGTGCAAATATTTAAATAAACATGTTTATCAATTTAGATCTGTGTTTGAATCTATTTCATTTAGAGTGCCACTTCAAATTATATACAATGAAGTCTGGGTAAAAGTAGCTATTCTCTATACATGTCTCTCTAATGTTTTGTTAAAGACTACTGCATTTATTTCGCAATGCACTGAGTTTAAAAATTAATATTTGATAAAAGGAGAGCGATCTTCAATATCTATTTAAATTTCGGAAACATACCATCTCCGAATATCAACCCTTTCTCTACCACTTAATTCTCGGGAGAATACAGTTTTTATTTCCACGTTTTTTAGCTCTGAAAATATTACTTTTATTAAATTTATGTTGTTGATAAAATCCCCTCAAATGTTGAAAAGCGTGCATCTCGATGAATTTTATATAATTATTTTTCTTTTGATGGTAATCCAATTCACATAATTTTTCTTTCCTACATCCTAGAAAATAGGAATTATTTACTCACTTTTAATAGAAGTGTACAGTTTGACTGAATGCTGTAAGGTTCAGATGTATACGATTTCTTAAATAGGATAAGCATATTCGTATATCGAACAATTAAATTTCATAAACATATATGAAAGGGGTCCAGGACACAAAATTGTTCTAATTTTCGAAAATTTTTTTATTGCATTAAACATTTTTGTGTTCTTTTGCGCTTAAAATGACGTTTAAATCATGTTTCTATCTTAATTAGAACAAGAGAAATTATTTTTTTTTCCAACATTCTAATAGTAGCCAATAGTTATTTAAACCTGTAAGTGCGTTTTTCTGCATGATGGGTTTTTTCCCATTCCTCGTCTTTAAATTGTTATAAGTCAAGAACCGTTAAAGATAAATGGTTCAAACTTGGAACACGTTTTTTTCAACTATTTTACTTTAATTTTGATTCAGCAAATTTGAAAAAAATATTTACTTTGGAAAATGTTATTTTTTAAAAATAAGTTACATAATTTTTTTCGCAATTTTTAATCTAATAATTTTTATTTTTTTTTTTAAATTAATACAGTTGGCTCTCTGTTTAACGACGCTCTACTTAACGACGATCTATATTTAAAGACGATATTTCCCAGTCCCGGTCCCTCTGACGTAAAAAAATTCTATTTAAAGACGATGTTGTTTCTGTTTAACGACGATTTTGTTTACATGATAAATTTTTCCTTCAACATTTTATCTGCAGGAGGGGAACCTTCCTTTCCTTCTGTGGGGGAAAACAAGTTTGGTGTCTATAAAAGACCCGGAATTTCCTTGATGTTTGCAATGTTGAAATCATAGACTTGTTGCAGTGTGAAAAACGGTGTGTGTGTGTGGGAGGGGAATTAATGTTTCTCGGAAGATCGAATTACTTTTATGGAGCTCTTAGTGCGGGAGCTGAATAACTTTATTGTCCCTAATATCTGTTGTCATGTGACTTGTGAACTGTCCAATAGCAGCCTTCTCTCACTCCTTCCGGGAAGCAGATGTCCATGTTTAGAGAATTCATGGTTGTGTGTAGGAGCTCATTCCAGAGCGAATACGAGCAGAGCAAAATGGCATCAAAGCGAAAGCATCTTACGCTACACGAAAAGGGGAAAATTATTGAATACTGGGAAGAAAGTGTTAGACTGACAAAAGTCCAATTCGCAAGAAAATTTCAGGTACCCGAGTCTACTCTCAAAGGAATTTTAGCAAGCAAAGAGAAATTTCTTGAAGTAGCACATAAACTTGGTTTGAGATCCAAATCCAAAAGGCAGAAAATTCAAAGTGGTCGATCAGAAGAGTTTGATAAGGCAGTCCTACAATCGTTTCATGAAGCAAGAGCGTCCAACATTCCAATTTCCGGAGTGATATTTAAAGAAAATGCTATTGTTTTGGCAGAAAAGTTTGGAATGCAAAATTTCCAGGCTTCAGCTATTATGTTGGCAAAGTTCAAATAAAAATATGGAATTGCATTTAAAAGCATATCTGGCGAAAGTGGCGCCGTAGATGAAAAAATAGTCGAAGAATGGAAAATATTTTTGAAGGGGATATTAGATGGATATAATGAGAAGAACATGTTCAATGCAGATGCTACGGGCCTACCCCACAATAGGGTGCCTAATAAAACTTTATCGTATATGGGAGAAAAGTGCTTTGTTGGAAAAAACAGTAAGGATCGACTGACTGTTTTACTGTACACTAATTAGGATGGATCCGAGAAATTCCCACCACTAGTTATAGGCAAATCAAACCAACCAAGGTGTTTTAAGAATATCACCAGGAAACCTTGTGAGTACCGGATTACCAATAAAGCATGGATGACATCACAAATTTTTATTGACTGAATTAGAAAATTTGATGCAAAAATGCATCAAGAAAAGATAAAAGTTTTACTTTTAATCGACCATTGCATTACACA